>SJYC01016735.1:0-35326 GCA_006408675.1 Madoqua kirkii
TCTGGCAGCACTGCAGCTTGTTGGGTTTCTGTCCGTCGGTGGTGGGCGGCACGCTGATGTCCACAACGTTGTTTCCGGGGGACTCGTCGTGCGCTGCGCGGTCCGCAATCTGCTTCTGTGACACGATGCGATAGATCTCTACGGGGTCGGGGAGGGAAGCACCGGGTAAGGCCGCAGTACTCTTCTGGATGTTACCTCCTCAAGGCAACCCTCCGGATGCTGAGTTGGAATCCCTCCCAAAGGCTCCCACTGTGCCCTGGGCGCCCCTAATGGGCTCCCGGAGGTTCCCCCCAATCCCCAAGGCTAGCTGTGTACCCGGTAACAGAAGGACCCACACCTGTCTGCACATGTACCTCCCAGCCAGGGCCACTCGGTTCTGTAAGATCAGAGGCCTTCTTTTCCGAAGGAGAAATTTCCAGAAGCCAGGGGGCTCAGAGTCCCTGAGGCCACATGCCTCCCCAACCAACCCTGCAGACTGTTCTCTAGTGAACCTACCCAAGGCCCACCTGCAGGAGGGTCCCTGTGTTCTGAGTGACAGTACGGGTGGGACCTGGCCTCATGCTGTAGAGCAGGCTCCGTCTGTCCCCATGTCCAGATTGAACAGTGGTTTTCATGAAGGAAGGTTTGGGGGCTGTGCTCTGGAGCATGTGACCCAGGTGGCTGGGGCCCTGCTCATGCCCACCCTCTGAGACCCCAGCTGGGCCCTGTGACCACCTGTGAGGATGTTCTTAAACGCTTCCTCCACGTTGGTGGAATCCAGGGCTGAGGTTTCAATGAAGGACAAGTTGTTCTTTTCTGGAAGAGAGGATATGGTCCAGGTGAGTCAGCTGGTGGGGGTGGGGTGGGGGGCACCCCTACCCTCTCCTGGGAACCCTGCCTGCCTGCCCACTCACCTGGTCCAGGAGATGAAGGTCAGGGGCCAAAGGGGCAGGACTGGATACTTACTCTCAGGGAATACCGGTGTGGGCCAGCTGCCTTGCCTGCCTTCCAGATGCTTCTCTGACATCTCAGTCAGAGTCCCGCCCTCAGGAGCATGGCCCTTCGGGGCCCTGGCCAGAACAGATGCCTTCTGGTCCCCCTTCAGGTCTGGCGGGCACTCACCTGCAAAGGCGCGGGCCTCGTCCGTGGGCACAGCCCGCAGGTGGCGCAGGTCGCTCTTGTTGCCCACCAGCATGATGACGATGTTGCTGTCAGCATGGTCCCGCAGCTCCTTCAGCCAGCGCTCCACGTTCTCATACGTCAGGTGCTTGGCAATGTCATATACCAGCAGGGCGCCCACTGCGCCACGGTAGTACCTGTGAGGATGGAGGGGCAGGTCCAGGCGTGAGCTGAGCCAGTGCCTGAGGAGGCCTTCCAGGCTCCTTGGCCTGAGGGGTAACCAACGTGGCCTTGAGAGAGAGGTGTGTGTCCTGAGGCCCCAGCTCGATCCCCCAGATTCAGCTCAGGAATGGGGAGGCCTGAGGAGGGAGTTGGGAGTCTGGAGTCAGAAGACACTCCTTGGGTCAACCACTAAAAGGAGAAGACCACCACACAGGGAAAGCGAAGTTCTAATGCCCACTGTGGCCTGTCCTGTCCGGGGCACCAAGCAGACAGATGGACAGGCATTCAGTCCAAGAGATCAAGGAGCAGAGGAGGGGACCTGGCCTCAGTGAAGGGAATCGAGGAGGCAGCAAGTGGCTGATGCAAGTTGGAAGGGTCAGGGAAGAGGCAGCCTAAAGGGGTCATGATGGCCACCGGGAGGCTAGGATGGAGTGGGACATGGTGAGCACTGGTGGGGGGCTGGGCGGGCTGAGCAGACAGGCTGAGGCGCAGACAGGGGAGTGGACCAGGCCAAGACTGACGATGACAGCCCTCACCATGCAGCCAGTGCCCAGCGACACGGCAATACCTCAACAGGACCCAGGGGTGAGAGGGGGTATGGGGCATGCCCACCTGGGGGTCACAGCATGGCCAAGACTGGGCACCAGATTTCTAGCGGGTCCACAGCTCCCAGGGATCTTGTCCCTCCACCCTGGGCCTCCTGCTCTTGGGGTTGTGTTCACCATCCCCCTCTGCCCTGGCCCAGCTACTCACGCCGAGGTGATGGCGCGGTAGCGCTCTTGGCCAGCAGTGTCCCAGATCTGCGCCTTGATGGTCTTGCCGTCCACCTGGATGCTGCGGTGGCAAATTCCACACCGATGGTGCTCTTGCTCTCCAGGTTGAACTCGTTGCGGGTAAAGCGGGACAGCAGGTTGCTCTTTCCCACGCCCGAGTCCCCGATGAGCACCACTGGGGGGAGGAGTGGGGAGGGGCAGGGAGGGGCACGAGTGAGGCTCCCTGGGCCAGAATCAGACAGTGCCCCAGAGCCGAGACCCCACATGCCTCCCACGTCCACCCACAGGGCCTTCACAGCGGCCCCCAGGGTGCTGCAGACGCATGACAGAGTCAGGAGCGGAGTCTGTGCTGTCGTGGGCCCCTAGCCAGACACGAATAGGGTCCTTCAGAGCAGGGCTGCCCCAGATGGGACCCAGGCACTGGGCAGAAGGCAGCCTGGGGAGTTGCAAACCTCAACAGTCCCAAACTTCCCTGGCGACCTGGGAAGTCAGGGCATGCCTGAAAAAGCCTCAGGACTGGGTGACCTTTCGCAGGTCACTTAACCTTTCTGGGCTGCCTTTTCCACAAGAAGACAGTGACAGGAGCACCTCAGGGAGGGGATCATGGGAATGCCTGGGACCAGAACTCAGCCAACATCTCGTACACTAGGACAGGTTTGCGGGGGAGAGGGGTGGGGTCAGATCATCCTGCCGGCTCGCCGGAACAAGAGCCTGCCTGAGCCGTGAACGCACAGCAGGGCAGAAAATGGGTGAGTCTCTCTCCATTCTTCCCTTTATCGGGCTGACTGTCCCCACCCGTGGAAGCCCTGCCTCTGGAGGTCCAGACGCTCCAGGCTCTGGGCTGGAGAGGCCAGGAGGGGCTGCGCTCAGACCCAGAACACAGTCCCAGGGATTCCTGTCAATATGTGCGCAGTGCAGAAGAAACAGCGTCTCTTTCTAGACGTTCCAGTTGGAAACCACAGGGACGCCCAAGCGTTGGTCTTAGGCTCTGGCACCCTAGGGGCTGCAGACATGGTCGGTTGCTCAAGGCCTCCGCCAAGTTTTTCCCTGATGAGAAATTTTATGTGTGTGCGCCCAGATTCCTGCTGTTCTTACCGCTTTGCTGCTCCCCGACCCCAGACAAGAGCTTCTATGTTTATTCTCAGCTTCGACGAACTGGCTGTTTTCCTCTTAGCCGCCAGAGGGCGCATGTGAGCATCCGGAGTGGGTTCCCCCACCCGCCACCCTGTCCGGAGCCCAAGGGGCTCTGCATGACCTGCCCCGTCCCCTCCCTGCCCTCACCTCCTCTCTTTTTCCCCCTCACTCACTCTGTTCCAGACACATGGGCCTCCTCGCGACACTACCCTTTACCTGGAAGGTTCTTCCCCAAGTACCCACCGGGTTCCTGCTCTCCTCTGTGTGGCCCCTCACTTGATCAAGGAAACCAAACCCTGCCATTCTCTTAAAACGTCACTCCCCAGTCTCCTTTCCTGCCTTTCCTCCATAGCTTCCAGCCCAACACACTCGCCAGCTTTCATTTAATGATTTTTTTGTCACTCTGCCTCGAGGGCAGCCATCTTGGACAGTCTGGCTTCCTGTTTTATCCCCAGGACACCCCTGATTAATACCTATTGGAGGAACAAATGCCAAAGAGGCTGGTGGAGATTCCCAAGCCCACCTCTCCTCCACTGGGAGATGCCCAGGTCACCATCCTCGGGCTCTAAGTAAGGAGTGGTAGGCCAGGCAGCTCCCAGGACTCAGTAGCTCTCTGGACTGACCACATTAGAGCCAATAACAACAAGAACAAGAATGTTCTGTGCTGAGGAAGCTCTTGATGTGCCATCACCTATGGGTCACCTCACATGACCCATTTTACAGATGAGAAACTGAGGTGCAGACAGGGGCAGCCACTTGCATGGGGCCATCCAGTTGAAGAGTGGTTCAGCAGGATGTGAACCCAGGATTCCTAAGTACAGGGCTGAGCTCTGGAGTCTGGGTTTAGCCTCCTCCTCTCCCACTATCTGGGGTATCCTGACCCCCTACAGTAGCTGGCAAACTCTTATTCATCCTTCAAAACCCCTGGGTTCAGGCACTCCTCTCCTCTCAAACTACCACGTGGCCAAGCCATTGATGACAATGCCAATGTCCCCTCCTGACACCACGGGCACCAGACACAAGAATGCCAAGTTGGCTTCAGAGAATGGTGGAAAGAGGTCCGAGAACATGGGCCTGAGGGCCAAGGACTCCCAGCCAGGCCAATGGGGCCACGACTGGACTGACTGTGGGCCCACTGTCCACGGCCCCAACCCCTGACCTCCTTCCCATGGTGGTGGCATGAATCTGGCCAAAGCCAAGGTTTGCACACAGTGCTCATGTCCTCAGTAACAGAACAGGAAATGAGGAGGAAGAGGGTCCCTTTGGGCCCGGCCCTGTATTCCCCCTACCCTCTCACTGTCTTCCCAGCCCTGTCCATCTGTCCAGCCTGGGGGTCCCATTCACTACATGGGGTCTGCTCTGGCCCAGCCAACAATCTCTTGAGCCCCACAGGCCAGGCCCAGCCCTAAGGGCTTTGTTATAGAGTTCGCAGGGCCACCCCAGGGACAGATGCTCACATGATCATGTATAGTTGGGGATGCTTAACCCAGAGTGACCAAGTCCTGTGCCCAAGGTCACGCTGTGAGAACAGTGGAGGCCAGAGCCACACAAGGGCCACCAGCCACAGCCGAGACAAATGGCCCGGAAGCCAGGGCTGCCCCCAAGGTCCCTGGCATGCAGTGCCCAGTGCAGAACTGGCTGGTGAGGCAGTGCAGGCCAGGCCTGTGTGCAGGCTGTGGAATGAGGATGGCATTGTCCAAAGCACAAATCATCTGTTGTTTCAGGGAAAGAAAGAGCCCTAGAGGACATGGCCCCCAGCATTTCCCCAGAAGTTGGTGGCATCACTGGCCAGAGGACACAGTCCCCCGGGGCACACCACTTGGCTGGCCAAGCAGGCAAGCCCTGCTGGCAAAAACAAAGAGCTGGCACCTCTTGGAAACCGTCGGTCCCCTGCCCTGCCCCAGGACAGTGCAGCACATCCAGAGTCTCACACGCAGGCACTGAGTGGCCACCAGGGGCGCTGGCCCTCCCGCTCCAGGCTGATCAGGCGTCACAGATGCTCCTCCTGGGGTCACAGATGCTCCCACTGTAGACCTCACCGCCTGGTCCATCAGAGGAGAGGTCAGGGGAACCCCTGGGGAACTGATGGGCAGGCTGGGGAAATGGGCCTTGGCTAAAAAGGATAAAATGTTAGCAGGATAAAAGTGAGGATCTATAATTAGATACAAATAAATAAACTCACTTCTGGGGGTGGGAGGGATGAACCCTGAGGAAAAGGAGAAGCACGTGGGAAAACCCCCAGGGGGATCTGTTGGCCTTGGCCGGGAGGACAGGGGAGCCAACCTGTGATGTGGCTGCCAGAAAAGCACACTGGTGCTGGGAGGGGTGGGCAGAGGGCAGCCAGTGTCCTGAGTGAGCAGTGTGGCCCCTCCATGCCCAGGGCAGGGCCAGGGAAAGGTGTCTGAAGCCTGGGGGAGGCTGGGCACAGGATGGGGATGGGAGGGTCACAAACCCCCTCACTCCAGAAGGGCTCCCCCCACCAGGCGGCAGGGTGGGGGAGCTGTGTGTGAGAAAGTGGATCCTTGTCGACCCTTCCGGCTCTGCTGTGTCTGGACACCTCTCTACTGCCCAGGCCTGACCATCTGCAGGCCATGGGGTCACAGGAGGGCCTGTGGGGGGCAGCGTATTCACCTGTCTACTCGCCATACTTATGGCCAGTGATGCGATGGTGGCAGCTCACCTGCCTGGTGTCTTCCTTCTTTATTTCCCAGAGTTGAATTTCCTTTTCCTATTTAACTGAGTGGATTTAGAGACAAATATTTAAAAAGATAATTGGCGGGGGGGCGGGGGTCCTTCCCTGGTGGCCTAGTGGTAAAGAATTGCCTGCCAATGCAGAAGACACAGGTTCGACCCGTGGTCCAGGATGATCCCTCACGCCACAGGGCAGCTAAGCCTGTGTGCCACAATTACTGAGCCTGGGAGCCAAAACTACTGAAGCACGTGTGCCCTAGTGTCTGTGCTTGCAACAAGAGAAGCCATAGCAATGAGAAGCCCACAGGAAGTAGCCCCTGCTTGCCGCAACAAGAGAAAAGTCTGCACAACAACAAAGACCTAACAGCTAAAAATAAATAATAGAGGGTCAAAAAATAATACAGAGGACCTCTGACAAGGCATTAAGTGTGAAGGTGAGGTCTTAGATGACCAAACTGGGAACTGTTGACCTTGTGAGTTAGACTGTCACTTCTGACCTGGTTCGAGGTCAGCAGGGTACCTGCTGGAGCGCAGGGGGAGAGGGCAGTGGGGCAGGAAGGCATTGCCCCTTGGGGCCAGTTGTCCCTGAAGTATTTCCAGAAAGAGGACTCAGGAGATGGGTCCTGGGAAGCGCACAGCCCAGTTCCAGTGCCCCTGACCCAGTAACTATACTTCTGGGAACAGACTTCAAGGAAATAAACCACAGGACAAAAGATGACTCGTGCAAACACTTGGAGCTGGATTATTTACAACAGCAAATGGTTGTTTTCCGAGTAGGCCTGGAATTAGCTCTCAAGGGTGGCCAATGTCAGCTGGGGAGCCCAGCTCAGCAGCACAGGACCTGACCAAAGCCTAGGTTGGCACAGAAGGCTCTGGAAAGTCAGTGACCCCTAAATCAGCCCTGCAAATAACAAGTGAGGGAAGACCACAGAAACACTGGGAGGGGGAATTTCCCTGGTGGTCCAGTGGCTAAGACTCCATGCTCCCAATGCAAGGGGGCCAGGGTTCAGTCCTTGGTCAGAGTACTAGATCCCACATGCTGCAACTAAGTCCTGATGCAGCCAAATAAATAAATATTTAAAAAAGAAAAGAGACCCTGGGAGGAACACCCCCTGCCTAGGCCTGCCCCAGCAGTAACACACGCAGGTGGGGGCCAGTCAGCACCTGGGGAGCAGCCTCTTGGGAGTAGGCTGGGTAGACATAGGCACCATCTGCTGCAGGACTGGCATCCAGGCCACCTGTCACTCACCCTCAAAGCCCTGACAGAGTGTCCATTCTCGCCTCTAAAGTGAACCCCCAGGGCTCAGTCAGCACCTGAGCCAGAAGCCTGCCGACCACAGAGCCTCACCTGCTAGCAACCTATGAGCTTGCAAGCAGCTCCTGGAGCCCACAATGCTGTGTGACAGAGTGGCACAGGGACTCCCTCTGCCCAGAAACCGTTTACCACTGGAGATCCCACTTTCTACATCCCGAAGGTCCCCAGAACCCCAGACTCAACCGAAGATGATACTACAGACACAGTGACAAACACACTACATTCTCAACCATGGCCAAGCTCCCCCAATGAGGCAAAGATGCCAAAGGCTGGCATGGGAGGTAGCATGGCAAGGGTGTCCTGAGTGGGCCTGGAGTTAGCTCTCAAGGGTGGCCAATGTCGGCCAGGGAGCACAGCTCAGTGGCACAGGACCTGGCCAAAGCCTAGGTTGGCACAGAAGGCTCTGGAAAGTCAGTGACCCCGAAGCC
This sequence comes from Madoqua kirkii, assembly GCA_006408675.1. NCBI lineage: Eukaryota > Metazoa > Chordata > Mammalia > Artiodactyla > Bovidae > Madoqua > Madoqua kirkii. The sequence goes on from SJYC01016735.1 coordinate 7,662, forward strand.
AGCCCAGCAATGGCTGCTTGACCTGCCCACGTCTTACTTGAGGCTCCTAGAGCCCTCTGTTCCCTGGCCAAGGAAGATCCTTCGGTAGGCTGGAGGAGGAGGTCTGACAACCCCACTCAGATCTGACAACCCCAGATACACTGCTTAAGCGGTCTGGGTTCAAATTCTGCTCCAGCACGTAAACTGTGCCTGTTTCCAGGTTCGTAAAGAGAAAGACTGGATAATACAATACCGACCTTACAGGGTGGCAGCGAGGGCTTCAATGAATTCACGTGTATAAAGTGCTTAGAAAAGTGCAGGTACTTGGAGAGCGCTCTTAAGAGTTCTAAGAGTTAACCATCAGGTCTGGGTTTAGCACACAGTCCCTGACTCCCGCCCCCACCCTCCCCAACTCAGGTGCCTCTCAACGCATTTCCGACTCCACTTCCCAATCCAGAGTTCACTGCCCCCCAACACACACCTTGACCCCCATTGTTCGCCCCTACCTTCCCAGGCAACCTACAGATGCTATGCTTTGCTGAGTCACTTCAGTCGTGTCCGACTCTGTGCGACCCCATAGACGGCAGCCCATCAGGCTACCTCGTCCCTGGGATTCTCCAGGCAAGAACACTGGAGTGGGTTGCCATTTCTTTCTCCAGTGCATGTGCACTGCCACTAATCAAAACAGGCCCCTCCCACTCGGTGAGAGCACCGCCCCCATTCGCCCAGCCCATTTCTTGGACACGCCCACCACGTCCTAGCACCGCCTCTAACGGCCCCGCCCCCATCACGAAGGGAGCTTTCCTCACAGCCCGGCCCGCCAAATGCTGGGGCGGCCCCGCCCCTCTGAAGGCACCGCCCCTAACGGCCTATCCCACTGTCCGGGGCCCCACCCCCTCTGGGCCCTAGCCCCGCCTCGGCGCATCCCGGGCCCCCAAGCCTCTCTGGGCAGCCGGCCTCGCATGGCCGCGCATCCTGGCCCGAACTTGACCAAGACCGGCCTTCACTGGCTTTCCCGGCTGCCCGGACTGCCGGGCCCCAAGCTTCGGGCTCCGGTCTAGGCCCAGAGGCCTGAAGCGCAGCCTCAGCTCCTGCCTACTACCGCCCGCTTGCCCGTCTGTGCCCCACAGACCGCACCTTTGAATAGGTAGTCGTACTCGTCGTCCCGGGTCCCCATTGTCCTGGCGCTTCCGGCGGGATCGGCGACTCCGCAGCCCCACCACAAACACCCGACGGGGGCGGAGCCGGCGCCGCGCAGAGCGGCGGCCGGATGGCCAATCAACGATGGGTGGTGTACCGACCGGCACCCAGGCCAGCCAATAAGAGACGGAAGCAGAGCCTCCGGGGTGGGCGCCTCCGAAGACCCACCTTCTTCGCCCTCGGTCTCCTAGAGAAAGGCGGAAGGAATGCGGACCTTTCCGAAGTGACAGCCTCACCAGCCTATCAGAAACGAGTTCTGGAAGGCGGGGCGGAGACTGGAAGAATGGAACGGATTGACGGGGCGAGTAGCCAATGAAAGGCTTGATTCTGATAGTACAGGGCCACCAGAGGACCTGTCCGGGAAGGGAAATGGGGCTACGTCCAGGTAGTGTTACGCTATTTAACGTCCCGATGACGTCATAGGTCAATGCGAGGGGCTCTGCGGTACGCCCACTCCCACCCTCGCTGCCCCAGTAAATGACAGCTCCTGGTGTCTGCATGTGGACCTTTTCTTCTTAGAGGTCCCCTTCTTTCTGGGTTGCAGTTTCCATTCCTACAGTGGCCTCAGTTTCCTCACTCTGTATAACAGGGAAGAAACCTTAGGGAATCTTGGAGTATAACTAGATCATTTACCTAAACAGATACTTAATCTACCACCCACCGTCAGTCATTGGGTCTTTGTTTAACATGTATTTATAAATCCTTACTGGATGTCAGAATCCCTCTGCCAAGTGGGAGACGCAGGTTTGAGTCTGGAGAAGGAAATGGCAACCCACTCTAGTATTTTTCCCTGAAGAATCCCATGAACAGAGGAGCCTGGTGGGCTACAGTCCATAGCGTCGCAAAGAGTTGGACACGACTGAGCGACTAAACAACAACATCTGGGATGTCAGACACTCTCCCTTTCTCTGTCTCTTTATCCTGCTTTATTCCACATCTCCTCCGTCATAAGGAGGATTTATTTATCTTCCCTTGACGTTAAAGTGTGTATTTCCCTCTCAATCCTGTTAATAAACAAAATTCAACTGAGTAAATGTGAAGATCTTATTGCCCTTATTAAAAGATTCATGAATCAAGCAGCATCTCATCTATCAAGAAGAGATAATTCCCAGGTGGTGGTGGTGTTCAGTAACTCAGTTGTGTCCAACTCTGCGACCCCGTGGGCTGCAGCACCCCAGGCTTCCCTGTCCTTCACAATCTCCCACAGTTTGCTCAAAATCATGTCCATTGAGTCAGTGATGCCATCCAACTATCTCATCCTCTGTTGCCCTCTTCTCCTCCTGCCTTCAGTCTTTCCCCGCATCAGTGTCTTTTTCAGTGAACTGACTCTTCAAATCAGGTGGCCAAAGTATTGGAGCTTCAGCTTCAGCATCAGTCCTTCCAATGAATATTGAGGGTTGTTTTCCTTTAGGATTATACAAAATGGAAGACTTTTATAGAAAATAAGGTGGAACAAAGAAGTCATTCACAACAGAAAAATGAAAGCTTTCAGGTGAGGCCAGATTTCGATTGGCTGAGTTGTGGTGTTTCCATTGGCTGGGCAGGAAGAAAGTCCTTTTCTCCCACTTTAGGAAAGTAGTAGCAGTTTCTGTTTGGGAGCGTAAGGTACCTCTCTTCTGGTTGGGGTCCGTAACTGATGTCTTCCTGTTTGGGGTAATTGAAGAGTAGCAGGTCATAAGAGCTCCCTCTGCAAGCCTTTTTAACTCCTTTTTTTTTTTTTTTTTTTTTAATTTGCCTGTGCTGAGTCTTAGTTGCCACTTGCAAGATCTTTTAGTTGAGTCATGGAGGCTCTTAGCTGCAGCATGTAGAATCTAGTTTTCCTGACCAGGGATCGAACCTGGGCCCCCTGCATTAAGAGTGTGGGTCTTAACCACTGGATCACCAGGGAAGTCCCTCTGATGCCAATTTTAGTTGAGGTTTCCTGTTTTTAATTTCCACAAATCTATTAACATATTTAGTTTCTGTCCCCCACCAACAGAGCATCAATCCTGTGAGGGCAGGGACTGTGTCTGTGGCCATCACTGCTTTGTCACAGCTAGTGCACAATAAATGGCTGATTAATGATAGTGTGAGTATAGGGGCTTTCCAGGTGGCACAGTGGTGAAGAATTTGTCTACAATGCAGGAGATTCAGGAAACTCGGGTTTGATCCCTGGGTCAGGAAGATCCCTGGAGGAGGAAATGGCAACCCGATCCAGTATTCTTGCCTGGAAAATTCTATAGACAGAGGAGCCTGGTGGGCAGGCTACAGTCCATGGGGTTGCAACAAGTCAGACACAACTGAGCATGCAGGCACCAGTGTAAGCATAGAACTCATGTGCTAATTACAGTAATTATTATAATTGCCTCCTGGACCTCATCCTTGGGATGTTCATCAGGCATCCCAAACACAAATTTGGCCTCTTTTCCCATATTCTCTCCTCCTCCTGTGACTCCATCCCCCGACTCCCATCATCAAAGCCAGAGGTTGTGGACTCCTCTCTTTTTCTCATCCTTTATTCCCCTGCACCTCTCTCCCATCACCTCCCTCAATTGCCTTACTCTGCCCCTCCTCCCTCCTAAATTTCTGACCACTTGGCACCCTCTCCTCTGCTGCTGCCCCTGTTCAGCCCTGTCATCACTCCCTGGACCTGTGTAGTTTCCTGCTCCCGAAATTCCCTGCTCTGTGCTCACCTCACACAGTCTGTTCTTTGCATAGGAGTCAGAATCTTTCTTTCTTTCTTTTCAAATTAAAGTATAGTTGATTTACAATGGGATTCCCTGGTGGCTCAGATGGTAAAGAATCCACCTGCAGTGCTGGAGACCTGGGTTTGATCCGTGGGTCGAGAAGATCCCCTGGAGGAGGAAATGGCAATCCACTCCAGTATTCTTGCCTGGGAAATCCCCATGGACACAGAAGACTGATGGGCTACAGAGTTCATGGTGTTGCAGAGTCAGACATGATTGAACCGACTAACACTTTCATTTCACTTGATTTACAATGTTCTGTTACTTTCAGGTATATAGCAAAGTGATTCATGTAAATATATATGATATATATTCATATAAATATATATCTCAGATTATTTTCCATTCTAAGCCACTGCAAAATATTGAGTATAGTTCCTGTAGTGTACAATAGGCCCTTGTTGGTTACCTATTTTATGTTTCAGTTCAGTTCAGTTCAGTCGCTCAGTCGTGTCCAACTCTGCAGCCCCATGAATTGTAGCACGCCAGGCCTCCCTGTTCATCACCAACTCCTGGAGTTCACTCAAACTCACGTCCACCGAGTTGGTGATGCCATCCAGCCATCTCATCCTCTGTCGTCCCCTTCTCCTGCCCCCAATCCTTCCCAGCATCAGAATCTTTTCCAATGAGTCAACTCTTCTCATGAGGTGGCCAAAGTGTTGGAGTTTCAGCTTCAGCATCATTCCTTCCAAAGAACACCCAGGACTGATCTCCTTTAGAATGGACTGGTTGGATCTCCTTGCAGTCCAAGAGACTCTCAAGAGTCTTCTCCAACACCACAGTTCAAAAGCATCAATTCTTTGGCGCTCAGCTTTCTTCACAGTCCAATTCTCACATCCATACATGACTACTGGAAAAACCATAGCTTTGACTAGATGGGCCTTTGTTGGCAAAGTAATGTCTCTGCTTTAGAATATGCTATCTTTTGGTCATAACTTTCCTCCCAAGGAATATGCGTCTTTTAATTTCATGGCTGCAATCACCATCTGCAGTGATTTTGGAGCCCCCCCCAAATAAAGTCTGACACTGTTTCCACTGTTTCCCCATCTATTTCCCATGAAGTGCTGGGACCAGATGCCATGATCTTCATTTTCTGAATGTTGAGCTTTAAGCCAACTTTTTCACTCTCCTCTTTCACTTTCATCAAGAGGCTTTTTAGTTCCTCTTCACCTTCTACCCTAAGGGTGGTGTCATCTGCATATCTGAGGTTATTGATATTTCTCCCAATAATCTTGATGCCAGCTTGTGCTTCTTCCAGCCCAGCGTTTCTCATGATGTACTCTGCATACAAGTTAAATAAGCAAGGTGACAATATACAGCCTTGATGTACTCCTGTGTATATTGGAGCAGGAAATGGCAACCTGCTCCAGTGTTCTTGCCTGGAGAATCCCAGGGACAGAGGAGTCTGGTGGGCTGCCATCTATGGGGTCACACAGAGTCAGACACGACTGAAGCAACTTAGCAGCAGTGGCAGCGGCAGCAGTGTGTATATGGGGCTTCCCAGGTGGCCCTAGTGGTAAGGAACCTGCCTGCCCATGCAGGAGATGCAAGAGACATGGGCTTGATCCCTGGGTTTGGTTCGTAGGTCGGGAAGATACCCTGAAGGTCGAAATGGCAGCCCACTCCAGTCTCTTGCCTGGTGAATGGATCCCATAGACAGAAGAGCCTAGTGGGCTACAGTCCATGGGGTCGCAGAGAGTCAGACATGAACTGAAGCAGCTTAACACGTGCACACACATACTGAGAAAGTCGTACCTTTTTGTTTCAGTTCTTTAAGTTAATTCTTTATTGAAGTATAGTTGATTTACAATGTTGTGTTAATTTGAAGTGTATAGTAGAGTGATTCATATACATATAATATATATTCAATTATATAGACATATTTTCAGAAATTTTAAAATATTTGTTTTTATTTATTTGGTTGTGCCAGGTCTTAGTTTCGGCAGGAGTGATCTTCAGTCTTCATTGCGGCATCTTTAGTAGTGGCGTGTGGGATCTAGTTCCCCTACCAACGATTGAACCCAAGCCCAGAACACTGAGAGCTCAGAGTCTATTATTTAATTTTGGCCAATCCATGAAGCTTGCGGAGTCTTAGTTCCCCGAAACCAGAAATTTAATCCGCACCCTTGGCAGTAAAAGCACAGACTCCTAACCGCTGGACAGTCAGGAAAGTCCCTCTAACTGGAATTTGAAAGCATCGGCATTGTATTTTCACTGAGTTTAGTTTTCCTAACCTGTTTATAGCAAGTGGTACGGGTTTTCCACTTGCTGTAGAGATATGCGTCTACTTTTTTAAAAACTGGGTCAACAAGTCCCTGTATAACAAGTCCCTGTATGCCTGGGAGTGTGTCATCTGGCTTAATTATTAACAACACACCCCCACCCCCCTTTTCACTCTCGACAGTGTTTCCATTTGGACCATCAATTATAACAGTGTCTCTGTTTGGACCCTTACCTGTAATGGGAATACATGCATGGTACGGAGACAAATCTTTTACAAATTTATTTATTTTAAAATTTTATTTATTTTTATTCATTTGGCTGAGCCAGGTCTTAGTTGTGGCAGTGAGGATCTCTGATCTTTGCTGCAGCACATGGGGTCTTTTGTTGTGACATGTGAGATCTAGCTCCCTGACCGGGGTGGAACCTGTGTCCCCTGCATTGGGAGCGTGGAGTCTTAGCCACTGGACTGCCAGGAAGTCCCCAGGCGGGAATCTTTCTGTTGACTAGAGTGTCCCAAGCACTTGGGACAGGGCTTGGCCTTTAGTAGGTGCTTCAGAAATATTAGTTGAATTGCTGTGTGTGTGTGTGCACGCCCGTGCGATAAGTCACTTCAGTCATGTCTGCCTCTTCTGTGACCGCATGGACTGTAGCCCGCCAGGCTCCTCTGTCCATGGGGTTTCTCCGGGCAAGAACACTGGAGTGAGTTGCCGTGCTCTCCTCCAGGGGATCTTCCCGACCCAGGGATGGAAGAACCTGTGTCTCATGTCTCCTGCACTGGCAAGCGTGCTCTTTACCTCTAGTGCCACCTGTGAAGCCCATATATATACATATATACATATACTACATACACATACACATGTATTTTTTCTTTTTATTCACCCCCCCTTACCCCCTATATGTATATATTTTAAAGCTAATTTAAATGAAAACTTTTGCAGATATAGCCAAAAGTGGGAAGAGTTTACACAAAACTCTGCATTAATGTAACAGAGTAGAGGGAATTCCCTGGCAGTTCAGTGATTAGAACTCTGAGCTCTCACTGCTGAGGTCGTGGGTTCTATCCCTGGTAGGAGAACTAAGATCCCTCAAGTTGCAAGGCAAGGCAAAACAAAACAAAACAAAACAAAAAAACACATAACACAGTAGAGCTGGGCTGTGCAAGATGGTGGCCATTGGCCACTGTGGCTGCTGAGCCCTTAAATATGGTCGATCCAAATGGAAATGTGCCGTAAATGTGAAATCCATATTGGATTCAGAAGACTCAGTACAAGAAGCCACGTCAAGTATTTCAGTAACTTTTATATTGACCACATGTTTAAACTGCAATATTTTGGATATATCAGGTTCAATCAAGTACACGCCTAAATTAATTTTTTTACTTTCTTTCTTTTGTTATAATGAATATATAGTGAATATAACATTTTGTTATAATGTTATATATATATATATATTTTTTTTTTTTTTAAAAATTTTATTTATTTTTATTCATTTGGCTGAGCCAGGTCTTAGTTGTGGCAGTGAGGATCTCTGATCTTTGCTGCGGCACATGGGGTCTTTTGTTGTGACATGTGAGATCTAGCTCCCTGACCGGGGTGGAACCTGTGTCCCCTGCATTGGGAGCGTGGAGTCTTAGCCACTGGACTGCCAGGAAGTCCCCAGGCGGGAATCTTTCTGTTGACTAGAGTGTCCCAAGCACTTGGGACAGGGCTTGGCCTTTAGTAGGTGCTTCAGAAATATTAGTTGAATTGCTGTGTGTGTGTGTGCACGCCCGTGCGATAAGTCACTTCAGTCATGTCTGCCTCTTCTGTGACCGCATGGACTGTAGCCCGCCAGGCTCCTCTGTCCATGGGGTTTCTCCGGGCAAGAACACTGGAGTGAGTTGCCGTGCTCTCCTCCAGGGGATCTTCCCGACCCAGGGATGGAAGAACCTGTGTCTCATGTCTCCTGCACTGGCAAGCGTGCTCTTTACCTCTAGTGCCACCTGTGAAGCCCATATATATACATATATACATATACTACATACACATGTATTTTTTCTTTTTATTCACCCCCCCTTACCCCCTATATGTATATATTTTAAAGCTAATTTAAATGAAAACTTTTGCAGATATAGCCAAAAGTGGGAAGAGTTTACACAAAACTCTGCATTAATGTAACAGAGTAGAGGGAATTCCCTGGCAGTTCAGTGATTAGAACTCTGAGCTCTCACTGCTGAGGTCGTGGGTTCTATCCCTGGTAGGAGAACTAAGATCCCTCAAGTTGCAAGGCAAGGCAAAACAAAACAAAACAAAACAAAAAAACACATAACACAGTAGAGCTGGGCTGTGCAAGATGGTGGCCATTGGCCACTGTGGCTGCTGAGCCCTTAAATATGGTCGATCCAAATGGAAATGTGCCGTAAATGTGAAATCCATATTGGATTCAGAAGACTCAGTACAAGAAGCCACGTCAAGTATTTCAGTAACTTTTATATTGACCACATGTTTAAACTGCAATATTTTGGATATATCAGGTTCAATCAAGTACACGCCTAAATTAATTTTTTTACTTTCTTTCTTTTGTTATAATGAATATATAGTGAATATAACATTTTGTTATAATGTTATATATATATATATATTTTTTTTTTTTTTTCCCATGCCGCAAGGCATGTAGGATCTTATTTCCAGACCATGGATCAAACCTGTACCCCCTGCAGTGGAAGCTCAGAGTCTTAACCACTGGACCACCAGGGGAGCCCCCTACTTTCTTTTTAAACTTTAGATGTTTTTATTTCCTTTTTTTTTGTTTTGCTTTTTTAAAAATGTGACCACTAAAAAAATATATATATAACATTAAATATGCAGCTCACATCCCTATTTCTCTCATGTGGCCAGACACTAAAAGGTTATCAAGATTCATGTGCATAAGTATGATCAGGAAGAGCATCTAACTTTCTCTATTACCTGCTTCCAGAAGGACCAAATGAGGGTTTTGCTTTGTACCTCTGAAAATGAACATGAGATCTCCATGGTGAAACCATAAGTGAAGGAAGTTGAAAGCAGATGTTGGAGATGGTGGGGATAACTAGCATTGTCCTCAAGAGCCCTGAGTGTTCACCCTCCACCCTGTGAGCCTGTTTATACAGACTCTGAAAACTGTCCACTTTGAAAAACAAACCAAAGGACATAAAAGAACGAAATGTTTTGAAGCTGTTTTTATTCCGAGAATTCTGTGGGCTCCACCCAGACGCCGCTGGTGCCAGCTGACTCACAGCACCCAGGCACCACAATACGGTGAGGGTGCCCAGGCCTGCGGGAAGCCCTGGTCCCCCAGCCAGTCAATGTGACTGAATCCACTGGCCATCGAGGGCCGGCCTGGCTGCCCCACCCCCGCGTGGTCCCCTCTGCATCCCCTGCTCCTTGGGTGGGTGAGGAGCGGGCTTCAATGCCCCTCTGTCCCACGTTTTCGGGGTCTGTGCCCTGCAGCCCTACAGGCCTGTTCTCCTCAGCGGGCCTTTCCTGCAGCCTCCCCTACGCATCAGGGGGACCTCTCCAGTCATGGGCATCTTCTCTGTCCTCGAGGCTCCAGACAGCCCTCGCCTGGAGCCCCTGCCCAAGCAGGGAGTGGCCACACATAGACAAGAGTCACTGTCCACTGGGGGCCTGAGACCAGGCCCCAGAGAGGAGGCTAGGAGGCCGCTTGGGCCGCTGTGGGCTGTACCAGGATGCTGGTGGCCTGCAGTGGGTAGTAGCGGCCCCTCCAGGTCTTCCAGAAAATGCCCTTCTTACGCTGCTGCCGCTGCCGCGGAATGGAGTGGAAGTACTGGCCGTTCAGTTGGAGTGACTGCAGGTGCCAAACCACCAGCCACCTGCCAAGGTCAGAGAAAAGGGGACATGGTCCAGCCCGTGGGTTCTTGGGTCTCCAGTGGGGCCGAGGTGGGAAGGGGGCTGGGTGTTGGCTATCACCCGCTTTAGATGAGAGAACTTTGGCAGTGGTTGTCAGATTGTGTTCTGAGGAACCCCAGCTTGTGACAAAGGCACCTCAGGGTCTCAGGGCACCTCCCCACCCCATCCTGGTAACTGCTTTTACATCTGTGACCCTGGCGAGTTACTTCTCCACACTTGCCATATGGTGAACATTTATTAAAGCCTTTCTATGACTGTTGTATGTTTCACTAGTTTGTATCACATTGAACCACATGAAATTAATCACTATCCCATCCTTCTTCCCAAAAAGGAAATGGCAGCCCACTCCAGTGTTCCTGCCTGGGAAATCCCATCGACAGAGGAGCCTGGCAGGCTACAGTCTTTGAGGTCACAAAGAGTTGGACATGACTCAGTGACTAAACAACAAACAGCCATCCTTCTTCCACCCACCACAAGGCAGTTTCATCTGTTTCATTTCATAGGTCATGGGCTCTGCCTTCAATTTGTCTTGGTGGCTAGCCTGTGGCAAAGTCATCTCATTGTATTAATATTTTCATAGCAATCATGTGGTGTGGGCAGGGTGGTTATATCCCTTCTTTTTTTCTGGCCTTAACATGCAGGATCCTAGTTCCCTGACCTAGGACTGAACCCATGTCCCCTACAGTGGAAGCTCAGATCCCCAACCATTGGACCACCAGGGAAGTCTCTATGCCCATTTTAAAGATGGGGAAAATGAAGGAGGGGCATTGTCAGTTGCCTAAGGGTCCACAGCAAGTAAGGAGAAGGGGGGCACAGAAATAAGGACTTCTCTGGTGGTCCAGTGGTTAAGACTCTGTGCTCCCAATGCAGGGGGCACGGGTTTGACTTCTGGTCAGGGAACTAGATCCTACATGCCTCAGCTAAGACCCGGCGCAGCCAAAGAAAAAGAACAGTGGCATGGAAACAGATGGGGTTGAAGGCAGGGCAGGGATGCAGAAAAGCTGTGTGGAGAAGGGCAAGATGGGGAGGGACAGGGCTTGCTCACCAGAGAGGCTCCTGGCGCAGTTCTTGTCTCTGCGGAGGTCGTGGTCCTGGTCCCAAGTGGAGAAGGGCAGGGAGAGGCCACTGGGCGAGAAGGTGGTGGCACCCAGTTTGCTGGCCACTGGTGGCGTGAGCTGCAGGCTGTAGGCAGTGTCTTCACCCCCCAGGTGGATGGGGAACTGCAAGGACTCGGCATTGCCCTCCCAGTCCTGCAGCTGGACAGCCAGGCGGCTGCCACGGTCCCCAAGGATGCGATGCACCTTCTCCAGGCCCAGCCAGAACTCACCTGCCATGGGAGAGGCCAATCCATGAAGAGGACCCGCAGACCTGTAGCCCCTTCCTCCCCGCTGTGCCTCTGGCCTGCAGGAAACACCTACCTTGGGGGTCTCCGAAGCCATCTTTGTAGGCTTCCCAGGGCTGGTTAAAGTCCACGGAGCCATCCTGACGCCTCTGAATTACAGTCCAGCCTCCGTCTGCCCAGAAAAGTGCGAGGTCATCAGGAGGAGTCTTCTTATGAGGGATCCTGCTTCCCCTGTTTGGCTCCCTAAATCCCAAAGCACCACTAAACCCAAGGAGAGCGGTTCCTCTCACCCACCCCAGCAGGATGGAACGAAGACTGGCAAAGAAAGAAGGTGAGCTGGCCAGTAAGTTGGGGGTTCTGCCTAGATCTTTGTCCCAGGACCCAGCAGAGAAGGAGGAAGTGGGGAATAAGAAGTGGCTGTGCTTGACGGAAAGACAACCAGGCCCGTGACATTCAGGGTACCTGGGGGCCCTACCTGAGGTCATCTTGCAGTTAACCAGGAAAGGCGGGGATCCCTGGGGCTGGATCTGGAACAATCCACTTTCCCTCTCTCCATCTTCAAACAGCTCCTGGCAGTCCCTGGGCAGTCCTGAAGGACAGACAAAAGATGGGGGGCATTGAACAGAGAGCCATCCTAGGGGAGTCCCAGGAAACAGGCATGTCTGGGGGCTAGGCAGCGGGTGACAGGGGCAGGAAGGGGCACTCCTCAGCTCACCGTGCCCCTTTCCACTTGCCTAAAGTTGTCCATGACTGCCCAGGACCAGCCAGACCCACCCCCACTCCCACCCTGAACGCCTATCCTCTGGCCACACAGCCTTCCCGGTAGCATACATGCTGTGGCCACAGGGCCTTTGAACATGCTAGTATTCTGCCTAGGACCTCTTCCCTCATGCAGTTCTCTGCCTCATATTACAAGTCCAGCTTCAGGAAAAGATGATGTCTCTGACACCCATCCCTCCCCTCTCCCCCCACATCCTGTTGCAATAAATAGGGAAAAAAGAGGAATGAGTTTTTTTCTTTCCCTTTCCTGAGAACAAAGACGATAAAGAGAACAGCGATCAGACCTGAACAGTCCTAGCTGTTTCCTTTTTCTTTCTTTAACTGCTCCTAACTCTGCATGTCTGTAACGAAGCTTGCTCTTCGGCCTTTCTGGGGTTTACCCTTACAACACCCTTCCCCTTGTAGTCACACACTGGGAAGAAGACCACAGAGCCACCCAACAGCCAGACTCAATTACTGAGTTACCAACACTGGTCTATGACTGTCTTAGAAACAATGCAAGAGGAAGAAATCAAGATCTATCACCTTTGCTCCTCATCACCGACCCCTGACTGCGAGCCGTTGCCTTATATAAGGCCCGAGACTCATCATGGGGGTTGGGGAGGGCACAGTTCTTGAGGCATGAGCCTACTGTGTTTCCCTTTTTGCTGGCTGAGAATTAAAGCCACCTTTCTATTTCCTCCAAACTCTGTCCCATATTTTTTTCTTCAGCTATAGTGGGCAGAGAAGGCCAAGATTTTGGCCATCAGTAGCTCGAGACCAGGCTAAGGGCCACTGAGGACTTCCTACTCCCCAACACTGGGGCCATCTGTGATCTCTCCACAACTTCCCATACTGTATGAGGTCCCTGAAGTCAGGGATGAGAATGGCTCTCTGCCCACCATCTGGCACTGGCTGATGCCAGCCCACAGCAGATGTTTAATAAAGATGCCATGAAAGAATGATTGAAGGAACTGGACCAGAGTGGGGGTGGGGCCAGAACACAGAGAAACAGGAAGGGGCTCTGCTTCCTCCAGCCACGGGTGAGCATCAGGCCTGGATAGGGTTGGGGGGGGCACCACAGAGGCCCCACCCAGGGTCACGGGCATCTGAGAGGGAGAAGGAAGGATTGAAGAGTGAAGGAGGGAGGGACTGAGGGGATGGCTTCAGCTTGTCTGCAGACTGCGGAAGTCCCTGGCCCCCACCCCAACAGGAAAAGTAGGGGAAAGGTTGAAGGGGGAAGGGAAGACTCAGGTTGTGGGGTGAACACGTTGGCGCTGTGGGGGTGGGGGTGGGCCCAGAGTGACTGGTGACATTTTCCGGCCCCTCAGGCAGCTCCCCTTTCGCCTACTTTCCTCCCTTCCAGTCGCAACAGGCAGCCGGCCAAACCACCAATGTGGCTTCCATCAGCACCAGCTGTTTGTCTCCTCAGCTCTGACCTTTCTCCGGCTTGGCGGGACAGAGCCTGGAGTCCCCCAACCTACACATGACCCCCCTCCCCCATCACATTCCTGAGGTGGGACCTTTGCCTGCTGGCCCCTCCTAGAAGCCCCTCTGGCAGGGCTACCATTGGGGAGGGTGTAGCGGACCCTTCCCCTTCCCGGTGGGGGAGGTGGTGGGACCAGAGGTGAGAGAGCCCTCAAGACCGGAGGGCTGGAAGCCAGCAACCAGCCCGAGGGCGGGTGTGAAGAGGGGGATTCGAACTTTCACCCAGTTGGCTGTAGACTGCTGCAGATGCCATTAGGGGGCTGGGGTAGGAGGACCACGGGGAAGCCAGCCAGGTCTGGAGCTGTGAACTTAGGGGTGGGACAGAGACACTGGGGAGCTGGGAGCCAGGGTCAGACACCTACAGACATGCTGGTTTGGAGATCTGGGGTGCTTGGGGCACACACAATAAAGGATCTAGAACTTGTAGGAGTCGGGGCAGGGTAAGAGGGGGCAATCAGCGACTTCCAGGTCAATAGAGGGGTGAGAGCTAGGCAAGGTGCGTGGATCAAGGGCCCCAGACTTGTTAAGAGATGCAAGAGTGAGTGGTGTGACTGGCCGGGGAGATGGGGGTTCCCTGCCTTAGTCTCCCCTCCCAGATCCACACTTTAAAATGAGGGGCCAGACTTCCCTGGCCGGCCTGTGGTTAAGACTCTGCGCTTCCAGTGCATGGGGAGAGAGTTCAATCCCTGGTCAGGGAAGTAGGATCCCACATGCCAAGTGATGCAGAAACACACACACACACACACACACACACAGCCCCTCAGGCAGCTCCCCTTTCGCCTACTTTCCTCCCTTCCAGTCGCAACAGGCAGCCGGCCAAACCACCAATGTGGCTTCCATCAGCACCAGCTGTTTGTCTCCTCAGCTCTGACCTTTCTCCGGCTTGGCGGGACTGAGCCTGGAGTCCCCCAACCTACACATGACCCCCCTCCCCCATCACATTCCTGAGGTGGGACCTTTGCCTGCTGGCCCCTCCTAGAAGCCCCTCTGGCAGGGCTACCATTGGGGAGGGTGTAGCGGACCCTTCCCCTTCCCGGTGGGGGAGGTGGTGGGACCAGAGGTGAGAGAGCCCTCAAGACCGGAGGGCTGGAAGCCAGCAACCAGCCCGAGGGCGGGTGTGAAGAGGGGGATTCGAACTTTCACCCAGTTGGCTGTAGACTGCTGCAGATGCCATTAGGGGGCTGGGGTAGGAGGACCACGGGGAAGCCAGCCAGGTCTGGAGCTGTGAACTTAGGGGTGGGACAGAGACACTGGGGAGCTGGGAGCCAGGGTCAGACACCTACAGACATGCTGGTTTGGAGATCTGGGGTGCTTGGGGCACACACAATAAAGGATCTAGAACTTGTAGGAGTCGGGGCAGGGTAAGAGGGGGCAATCAGTGACTTCCAGGTCAATAGAGGGGTGAGAGCTAGGCAAGGTGCGTGGATCAAGGGCCCCAGACTTGTTAAGAGATGCAAGAGTGAGTGGTGTGACTGGCCGGGGAGATGGGGGTTCCCTGCCTTAGTCTCCCTTCCCAGATCCACACTTTAAAATGAGGGGCCAGACTTCCCTGGCCGGCCTGTGGTTAAGACTCTGCGCTTCCAGTGCATGGGGAGAGAGTTCAATCCCTG
Organism: Madoqua kirkii; assembly: GCA_006408675.1. Classification (NCBI taxonomy): domain Eukaryota; kingdom Metazoa; phylum Chordata; class Mammalia; order Artiodactyla; family Bovidae; genus Madoqua; species Madoqua kirkii. The sequence goes on from SJYC01016735.1 coordinate 22,876, forward strand.
GTCAGGGAAGTAGGATCCCACATGCCAAGTGATGCAGAAACACACACACACACACACACACACACACCAAACACCTGGTGTCCCCAAATGTCAGAACATTCCCCTCCCCAGCAGCCATTCTCTTTTAACCCAAGGGGGGCTCCAGTCTCCCAAACTGGCACCCTTTTGTCCACCATCTCACCCGCCTGCAAGGGTCCAACCCCCAGGAAGGTGTCCCTGAGCCATACCAGCCCTTTCCCCACACCCTTGCGTCTCAGCCCCCTCTTGGACCCACTTTCCCAACTCCTGCTCCAGTTAGTGGCTCTCGAGGCTTTGGGAAAATCCCACTGACTTTCTGGGAAGAAGGGTTTGAGGGGAGCCCAGAGAGGAAGGGTAAGGGCTGAAGAGGGGAATGTTCTGGTCTGCCCTCACCAGAGACCTGTCCTCCCACGAGGGTGAACAGCCAGAGCCTCTCTCTTTCTCAGTAAGGTGGACCGACAAGGAGAGGGGAAAGAATGGTAAGTTGGGGAGTGAGGGTGGGGGTGGGGGGAGTTTGCTAGAGACCAGTAAAAGGTTGGACACTCACTGTGCAGGCGGCTGATATTGTGAGCTGGGCCAGCAAGCTGGGCCATCTTGGGCAGCCTCTTCCTCCTGGCGGGCTTGGCCATCTCGTGGCCCAGGTGCCTGGGGGCCAGGTGATCCATCTGGGACAGGACCGGGAGGAGGATGTCAGGTCTGGCTGGTTCAGGCTGCTCAACTTGCCAGGCTCCACAGCCAGACCCACAGGGTCCACCTTGAACCTCCCTTCCCATCTGGAGCAAGCACTGGCACCTGGCTCTGTAGATTCTGGATTCGCAGTTGCTGCTTCTCCAAGTGCCGCTGCTGCTGGGCCACCTTCTGGAAGAGCTGCTGGATCCTGCTGTTCTGAGCCTCCAGCTGAGTCTGGGGAGAGTGTAAAAGTCTGGTGAGGATCCGGGCTTCTGTCACCACCTTCACTCATCTGCTGGTCCTGCTTTCAACTCTCCATCCTTTGAGGCTGGGGCAGAAGAGCCCAGGCTTCCCTGGTGGCTCAGTGCTAAAGAATCGCCTGTCCATGCAGGAGATGCAGGAGAAGCGCGTTCGATCCCTGGAGATCCCCTGGAGGAGGCAATGGCAACCCACTCCAGTGTTCTTGCCTGGAGAATTCCATGGACAGAGGAGCCTGGAGGGCTACAGACCTGTGCTGTGCATAGTCGCTCACTTGTGTCCGACTCTTTGCGACCCCATGGGCTGTAGCCTGCCAGGCTTCTCTGACCATGTGTATTCTCCAGGCAAGAATAACAGAGAGGGTTGTCATGCCCTCCTCCAAGGTATCTTCCCAACCCAGGGATCGAACCCAGGGTTTCCTGCATTGAGGCGGGTTCTTTACCGTCTGAGCCACCAGGGAAGCTCGTTACTGTCCATGGGATAGCAAAAGAGCCGGATATCACGGAGCGACTGAGCATGCAGGCAAAAGGGAGAGGCCAGGGTATTCGGGATGCGCCCCTTCTTGTTCACTCCCTTCCAGGGCAGTAGCGTATGTGTACCTTCAAGTTGCGGAGGGTTTCCGGGGAGGCGTCGCCGCCGCCGGGAGTGACCAGATTGGCCTGGGCGCGCGGAGGCGCGGCGGACCCCTCAGGATCCTTGCAGGCGGCCCCACAGGCGCCCAGACGCCGTTCCAGCTCGCCCAGCTGCCCACGGGTGCGCTCCACGTGTTCGCGCAGCCCGTGGCCGAGCTGCAAGAGGCCGTGCGCCAGCACGTTCACCTCGTCCCAGGAGGCAAAGCGCGGCGTCTCGGGAGGCTCCGGGCGGCCCTGAGCGCTCAGCAGCCCGGCGGTAGCGGCGCACAGCATCAGGGCTGCTCCGGCTGTCGGCGCACAGCGCATCTTTCCTGGTGGTCCAGGCTTCGGAACGCGGAGATTCGGAGGGCAGGAGTGAGGGGGCGCCAGAGAGACTCTGGGGTCTCTGTGCGAGGGCTGGAAACCCGAGGGTCCTGGCGGAGGACTCGCTTCGGTGCAGAAGCCGAAGGAGAGACTCGAATGACAGCCCCCGGCCTTCGGCTTGGTGTCTCCGCGCGACGCCCTCTGTTATAAGCGCTGCGCACGCGAGGAAGGAGGAGCCTGGAAGGCGGGGCGCGTAAAGTTCCGGGGGCGGGGAGTGGGGCCGGGGTTGGGGTTCAGCACGCTGGAAGCAGGGTAGTTATGCCGGGTCTGGGGCGCCGTGGGAGGTGCAAAAGTCTGGCTTCTCTCACCAGGCCCTGATGTGCGTTTTCCGTCGTGCCTTCTCTACTGACCTTGGGAGACGTGACTTCCTCTCCTCGCGGTCCCCTTCCAGGCACCGGAATTCCGAGGCCCCCCGCACCCCCGCCAGCCACTTTCAGTGGGGAAACGGCGCCGGCAGGAACGGCATGCCCGGCAGCATTCCTGACCCCCACTCTCCAAGTCAAGAGCTAGAGAAGAGGGTTCTGGTATGTTGAGTCCAGCAGGACCAGGCAGGAAGTCCGGAAGCACGCAAACATCCCCTCCTCCAGTGCCGGGCTCCCGGTGGATCCAGGGTGATTCGAAGGTGTGGACGGAATCGGCGTCCTAGGAAAAACTTATTTAATTACAAATAGGGGGACTAGGAATTTAGCAGAGAAAAAGAGGCCGAATAACTTGGTTAACACAGGGTGCCAATCACCACCTGCGTAGGCCGCAGGCGTCTTCCCATTCTCCCGAAGGAGAGGAGGCACTGAGGGCCCCTCCCCCCATCTTAGAAGCCCAGGCAGAATTAGTAGGCTTGGTGGGTCCTCTGCACCAGATGGGAATTCGACCAGAAAAATAGTAAGAGAGAGAGAAAGGGGCCGAATAACTTGGATTACGTGGGGTACCAATAAAATTCCAGACAAGGAACTTGCACCATATGCATGGCGGGCACCCACGTTCCAGATGGGAATTCAGCCAGAAAATTGGGGAGCAGAAAGGAATGACATGAGGGAATCAGTCTTTCCGGAACTGATCCGATTTCTTTATTTTGGGGTTTGCTTATATACCCTTTGTTACATATAGGGATGAATACAGAGTCACGCGGGGGTCAGCAGTCCTGACCTTATCAAAATCAGGTGCTTTACATAAAAAAGTTTTAGGGGTTTTACATCATCTTCAAGCCATTTCTGCCTGCTGACATTTACAACTCTTTCTTTCTGATAACCAAAAAACTTATTTTTTCCAAGGGTGTTTTTCCTTAAACCAAGCACCACCCTCCAAATAAAGTCGCATTCCTATAGGGTGAGGGTGTAGTGAGTTACAATCAAGAAAGGAATTTATTTAACCCAAGGTTAACATGATTAATCTTAAAGGTTAATACTTATTTCTCCTATATGCTTAAAGGTTAAGACTTATTTCTCCTACAGGTTAATACTTATTTCTCCTATATACTTAAAGGTTAAGACTTATTTCTCCTATATGTTAATTATATTCATTATAAGGGCAGGGAATATGAAGGTTTTAGCAACAAACATCAGTCCAACAAATGAAAACCCTTTCACCAATGTTCCTGTTAAGATCTACTCAGTCTTAAGATAGTGACAAAGTTACATTTTTGCATAGCAAGGACACAGTGATTTATAACAAAGTACAGTGATCTATTACAAGAGAGAAAATTCATTAACTCAGAAAGTCTAATATTGCTAACATCAAAAACTACTATATTTCCTTTTCTACATCCAAATACATTGATTAATATATTCCCAGGTACCTAAAGGATATGGAGGCCTGGCTGTGATCACTGACTCAACAACAAGAAAAAATCCTATGTTAATTAAGATTCTCAGAATACTCCAAAACTCTCTGTGCTATTTATAGTTGAGAGGTAGTAAACAATCATGTGTCCACAGAGAGGTTTAACCTGAGACACCCTTGTCCCACGTAGGGCAGGGAATTAGCAGCAATTATTGACACAACAATTGAAGAAACCCTTTATCAATATAATTCCCAACCAACCCACTATACTAATAATTTCTAACTTTCCACAAGAATTTGCCTTTAGTAAGTCAAAACATCTTGTCCCTCTCATGGTTGGAGGGCTGTTGTGGCTGGAGGAACCTACACAGGCAGGCTAGATAACCTTCAGAGGAGTCCAGTAAGTTCAAACACTCTAGTCACGCCCAGGAATTTTTACTGCCTTGGCGTTGCACATTTACTCCTTCTTGGAGAGAAACGGTTATGGGGGAGAGCCCCCCGTAGGTGAGAGTATAGGACAGACTCTGGTTTTGGGGTTAGATGCTCGGGAGCAGGGGAATTTCCTGAGACTTGGTCACGCCTTTGTGTATGCTGAAGCCCCTTTCCTCATGACCTTTGACATGGGGGGAGTTCCTCATGCTGGCCCCCAACAGGTAGGTACTTGCTGTGACATTGATTTTGGACTGTCTTTTGACCAAATGATGCAGTTCAATTCAGTTCAGTCACTCAGTGGTGTCCAACTCTTTGTGACCCCTCAAATCGCAGCACCCAAGGCCTCCCTGTCCATCACCAACTCCCAGAGTTCACCCAGACTCAGGTCCATTGAGTCGGTGATGCCATCCAGCCATCTCATTCTCTGTCGTCCCCTTCTCCTCTGTCGTCCCCTTCTCCTCTGTCGTCCCCTTCTCCTCCTGCTCCCAATCCCTCCCAGCATCAAGGTCTTTCCCAATGAGTCAACTCTTTGCATGAGGTGGCCAAAGTATTGGTCTCAGTTTCAGCATCAGTCCTTCCAATGAACTTCTAGGACTGATATCCTTTAGGATGGACTGGGTTGGGTCTCCTTGCAGTCCAAGGGACTCTCAAGAGTCTTCTGTAACACCACAGTTCAAAGGCATCAATTCTTTGGTGCTTAGCTTTATTCACAGTCCAACTCTCACATCCATACATGACCACTGGAAAAACCATAGCCTTGACTAGACGGACCTTTGTTGGCAAAGTAATGTCTCTGCTTTTGAATATGCTCTCTAGGTTGGTCATAACTTTCCTTCCAAGGTGTAAGCGTCTTTTAATTTCATGGCTGCAATCACCATCTACAGTGATTTTGGAGCTCCCCAAAATAAAGTCTGACACTGTTTCCACTGTTTCCCCATCTATTTGCTAGTAAGTGATGGGATTGGATGCCATGATCTTCGTTTTCTGAATGTTGAGCTTTAAGCCAACTTTTTCACTCTCCTCTTTTACTTTCATCAAGATGCTTTTTAGTTCCTCTTCACTTTCTGCCATAAGGGTGGTGTCATCTACTTATCTGAGGTTATTGACCAAATGATTAGATATCTATTTAAAAAGATAACACTCTCTCTTTTTCTGGAAAATCAGATGAAATTTCTTTTCACATACTGATCTTAATTGCTTGACTTTTAAGAAATATTACATGTCTGCTTTTATAGTTTGTTGCTGAAAATATAAAACTGGACTTTCAAATTAGAAGCCTGTAATCTTTTTTTGGTTAGGAGGAATTTTCTTCAGTTTGCTTTATTATAAATTCCTCTTGGCCATTCAACAGATAACTTTCAAGTAGAAGGGAACTATTAATAAACATTTCACTTTTTTCTCACTTAATCTTTGACAATTACTTGCTCAATATACTAGGAGAATATTGGGTTGAAAGTTTTTCTTATCTGAACAGATCTCATAATTGGCAGTCTGAAATTTTTATGTTCCCAGTATCAGACACATACACTAGGAGAGGTTGTATTTCAGAAAGTTAGAAGTAGGATGAGATGTTCTAATACACCTAAAGGCAAAAGTATCTCAGAGATTTCTTCTGTGGTGTTATCAAAAGAGCACAGTCTCTCGGGACAGAAGACTTTGGCTCCAATCCCAGCTTGGTTGCTTACTATGTTCTTGCACAAACTGCTTAGTCCTGCTAACCCTTAGTCATGTGAGCTATCTCTAATCTACCTCTCAGGTGGGTGGTAAGCATTAAATGTGAAAATGTATCTATCCAAAAATTGAGTTCTAATACACCTAAAGGCAAAAGTATCTCAGAGATTTCTTCTGTGGTGTTATCAAAAGAGCACAGTCTCTCGGGACAGAAGACTTTGGCTCCAATCCCAGCTTGGTTGCTTACTATGTTCTTGCACAAACTGCTTAGTCCTGCTAACCCTTAGTCATGTGAGCTATCTCTAATCTACCTCTCAGGTGGGTGGTAAGCATTAAATGTGAAAATGTATCTATCCAAAAATTGAGTAGCATAGATCTGACCCAGAGTAGGACTCAATGCATGTTTCATTTTTGTTAACGGTTCTCTCAGAGCTGAATAAGACAAATTCCCTTCCTATCACACACCAGTTCAAGTTAAGCCCAGGTCACCCTAGATGGGCATTTAATGGTGATACATTAATACCTTTAATGTTTGTCCAATTGGTGTGTCATCAGGTTTGGACTCAATCTTGAAAGTTTCTGTAATTTGCCAAAATCAATATGTTTTTTAACATTCCCTCTCAAAATGCAAGGATTCGGTTTAGATTTCAGAGCCTCCAGAAAAGAGAGACTAGGTGCTTTGGTTTTAGGATGGAACAAGTTGTAGATTCTACCACTTAAAGTCTAAACTTTGTGGAACTGAAGCCAGAGAGAAAAACTTCTTTGAGGTTGCTATTAAATGTATTGGGTAGCATTGGTAAGTCAGTCAGTTCATTCGCTCAGTCGTGTCTGACTCTTTGAGATCCCATGAATCACAGCACACCAGGCCTCCCTGTCTATTACCAACTCCCAGAATTCACTCAAATTGATGTCCATTGAGTCGGTGATGCCATCCAGCCATCTCATTCTCTGTCATCCCCTTCTCCTCCTGCCCCCAATCCCTTCCAGCATCAGGGTCTGTTACAATGAGTCAACTCCTCACATCAGGTGGCCAAAGTATTGGAATTTCAGCTTCAGCATCAGTCCTTCCAATGAACACCCAGGACTGATCTCCTTTAGAATGGACTGGTTGGGTCTCCTTGCAGTTCAAGGGACTCTCAAGAGTCTTCTCCAACACTACAGTTCAAAAGCATCAATTCTTTGGTGCTCAGCTTTCTTCACAGTCCAACTCTCACATCCATATATGACCACTGGAAAGACCACAGCCTTGACTAGATGGACCTTTGTTGACAAAGTAATATCTCTGCTCTTCAATATGCTATCTAAGTTGGTCATAACTTTCCTTCCAAGGAGTAAGTGTCTTTTAATTTCATGGCTGCAGTCATCATCTGCAGTGATTTTGGAGCTCCAAAAAGCAAAGTCTGACACTGTTTCCACTGTTTTCCCATCTATTTCCCATGAAGTGATGGGACCAGATGCCATGATCTTCGTTTTCTGAATGTTGAGCTTTAAGCCAACTTTTTCACTCTCTTCTTTCACTTTCCTCAAGAGGCTTTTTAGTTCCTCTTCACTTTCTGCCATAAGGGTGGTGTCACCTGCATATCTGAAGTTATTGATATTTTTCCTGGCAATCTTGATTCCAGCTTGTGCTTCTTCCAGCCCAGCATTTCTCATGATGTACTCTGCATATAAGTTAAATAAGCAGGATGGCAATATACAGCCTTGACATACTCCTTTTCCTATTTGGAACCAGTCTGTTGTTCCATGTCCAGTTTTAACTGTTGCTTCTTGACTTTCATATAGGTTTCTCCAGAGGCAGGTCAGATATTAATATTTCCTTATGTGAAGGGATTACGAGTTAAGCAAATGGTACATTATTAGTCATGACTTGTCAGAAGGTATGATTGGATTTATCTTGACATTACTGTATTTTTTTTTTTTACTTTCATTATTCTTAGACTAATTCATATAATTTACTATTCCTTAAATTAGTAGAATTTCTTCATTTTCAGAGTGGTCATTCATATCAAAAGTGAAAGTTCTCCCAACAAAATCAAGTAATTATATCTGACCTTGAATAAGTTTAGACTTAATAGAATGCATATCTTTCTCATTTGTATATATTACTTATTTTTATTACCCGAATAATTTTAATTATGTTTTAAATTCAATTTACTTGCATTGTATTTTTCAATGTTTTCCTGAATGTGGACTGATGAATTTCATTGAACTGTGTTTAGCATATGTGTTCCCAAAGCAAACATTAATAGCTATATCTCCCATAAATCAGATAAGATGATTTGGAAAGTAGTAAACCACCTAATCACCTACTCACCAATTGTAATAAAACTGAACTTGGTAATTAGTCAATTTACTAATTGGGCCTTAAACCACTTGGACCTAGTTTAAGAGTTATAAGGTACTTTGGATATTCAGTTTAGCTAAAGCCATAAAATTCCTTCAGAAATTTTGCTGTACATCAGTACTAAAGTGTTGCCCAAAATAAGTAAAATGGCATTTGCTTTACCTATATATCAATTTATTCAGAGGTGTGAAGCATCAGAGTTAGCTTTTAGGTAGAAATTAGGATGAGACCTAATCAATTGCAGTTAATCAGTTTTGCTTTGGCCAAAGCCAGTGTTTCTAGTTTATTATTGGCTCCTTAGCAGTTGACAAATAGGAAGATGTGTTCCAGCTGGGCAATAATCTTCTGACTGGTGGTGGAGACCTTGACACAGTGGGCCCACTCTGACTCCTGGGACTGTGTGAGAGCGCAGACAAGCTGGGTGCAGCTAGGGCCAGCTTCAAGGGCCCTACTCTTGAAAGTGTAGTGCTCCATTGTGATCTTGAAATTCTTAATATTTTTTGAAGAAATGTTCCACATGTTTATTTCTCACTACGCCCTGCAAATTACATGGTCTATAGCTCTTGCTGGATGCCTTCACTCACATGTACATTTATAGAATTGGTTAAGCCACTGGTTGAGCCTGGTAAGAGGTCTTCCCTTTCTTTTTTTGTTTTCCTGAAGCCGCTGTGGAACATGCAGGTGTGTATTCTGAGAGCAGGCTTCCTTCTTTATAGTATTATATGTCAGGGTTTCTATGCTGTAGGCAGTAACATGAAGATTAAGAAATACACAAAAAGGTAAGTAACACTGAGCTTGAAAGTTTGTTAAAATCTTTAGAGTTGACATAGGGTTTTTACACGGAATGAGGGTTCTCTTGGGTTGCCTGCTTCAGGCCTGCTTGCTTGTTACCTATAGAGAACATGTCTCTATCTGAAAGTTTCAAAGGCACAGTTTAAAAGAAAGATTAAATAGTTCTTAAATTCCTTTCAGTTCTGAGATTCTATAATTCCTTAAGAAATAGACTTAAGAGCAATAGAGATTTACTCTTTATGTGAAATGATTAAAAATAAGCCTCACTTCTTACAGAGAAACACAATAATAGCTACTATTTACTGAATACTTACTATGTGCCAGGCACTTGGATTACATGTTGTTTTCTGTATCTTACAATAGCCCTAAGAGGTAGAGTTATTGTCTATCTCTTCATTGTACCAATGAATAAATGGAAGCTTGGGAAAGGTAAGTCAGGGCAGCCAGGACTCAAGCTGGCCTGGCTGACTCCCAAGGTCCCCATGAACAGCCTCTACCCTGTATGGCCTCCCATCAATTAAACACAGCTCTGAGTCAAGGCAGAACTTGCCCAGGGAGTTGAATGTGAGGGTGACCTGGCTGTGACCCTGCCACACCATTGATTTCCAAGGCCCATTAGACTGATGTGGTGGCCCAGTGTCTTCTTTCTCCTTCACCTCTACGTACCTCCATCAAGCTTTAAGTTACCGGCTCAGACAACAGAAATGTCCTCTCTCTGATAAGAGAGGATTTGTCCGTGGTAGGAGCAGGTGATGTGAGCACTGCTCAGTGAGTCCTCGAGATAGGAAGCTTTCTGTGACCCTGGAATGCATTCTGAAGGTTGAGATGACACTATGGGAAGGGTCTGGCTGGCTCTCTTTCTGCAGGCTCCTTTCCCCTCCTCCCATCTCACCCAGGCACAGTTTTAGGGGAGTTTTAGGACGGATGTTATTAGCCTGCTCTTTCATTGTTGCTAATACTTTTGTTTTTGAAAAAAGACATACATAGAGTTGAGGATGGATAATCTATTGAAGAGAAATTCTTTTGCGTTCAATTCATTGTCCATTTAATTAAAGGAATGGAGGAGAAAAACGCTGTCATGGAAGCATATACTCAATACATTAGAGAAATAGCTCATTCTTACGCAGGAATTACCCCTGTCAAATCAATGAAGTGGGGTCACTGAGCACATAAATTCTGTTTACATAATTTTAAGCCATCAGAGGTAGAGAATGCATCTTCTCTAAAAGTTTGTTTTGAAATACTGAAGAGGCCTAAACTGCTGTTGGTTTCTGGCAAGACCCTTCAATAAAGTTGGTACCTCTCTGTTGGTAAATTGCTTCTACCAATTACGAAGGTAAAGAGAATCAAGTCTTTGTCTACTTAAACAAAAGGGAAAAATGGGATACTGTGTGTAAAATACTCAGTGCCTGCCATATGGTGATTTTTCTTTAAGTTAGCTACTCTCATAGTTGCAGGGCTATCTTATTCTGGATCAGTCTCCTTATCTGACCAAGAACATTATAACAATATCTTAAGTTTCCTCACCTATAAAGTGCAGATCCTCACCTAAACTAATAAGAAAATTCCTTCCAACTATTGAAATCTGTGATAAAATGTACTGTTCCTTAATTTTTTCCTTTAATGTGTTGGTTACCCCTAAGATTTTTGCTGTGGTATATTATTTTAAAAATAAATTTGTATTTGCAAACTAATCCATACATTTAATATAATTTATGTCAAAACTTAAATGGAGCATTGTTTTTCAGACAGGATATTGAAATTTTTTTCTGAATATTTTCTGGAAAAGCAAACATCCCCAAATAGCCAGGAAAATGTTTAGAAAAGAATCATAATGATAGGGACCAAGGTACTTAATCAGGAATCATTATGAATTATAATGACTCAGTAAGTTTAAACTGAATAGTGTTGGCGCAATAGTAGACAGACAATAGATTGAGTATATGTAATAATATGATAAAATTGACAGTAATTGCTGGTCAGTGGAAAATGAGTATACCATTAAATAAATTGTGCCAGGAAAACTGACTTACTGCTGCTACTGCTGCTGCGAAGTCACTTCAGTCGTGTCCGACTCTGTGCGACCCCATAGACGGCAGCCCACTGGGCTCCCCCATCTCTGGGATTCTCCAGGCAAGAATACTGGAGTAGGCTGCCATTTCCTTCTCCAATGTATGAAAATGAAAAGTGAAAGTGAAGTCGCTCAGTCGTGTCCAACTCTTTGCGACCCCATGGACTGCAGCCTACCAGACTCCTCCGTCCATGGGATTTTCCAGGCAAGAGTACTGGAGTGGGGTGCCATTGCCTTCTCTAGACTTACTATTTAGAAAAAATAAAGTTATATTCTTAGCTTGTATTTCATACAAAAATAAGTCCTATTTGGGTTAAAGATTTAACAGTAAAAGGTAAAATGATAAAAACATTTAGAAGAAATCATGGATGAAAACGATATCTCAGGGTAGGGAAGAACTTTCTTTCAAAGCATGAGTGAAGACAGAAATCATAAAGGGAAATGTGGATATCTGTACACTTGAAACTGTAGAATGGCAAAATAGAGAACAGACCAAGGTAAAGCACAAATGATGAACTGAGAAAAGTTGCTTCATATGACAAAAGGTAAAGACGAGGAGCCCTTTATAACATAATTATTATCTTTCTCATAGAAACATGTGCTAGAGACGGGCAGGCAATGCAGTAAAGCATTACAAAGGGCCAAGAAACAACTTTAAAATGTTCAGTGTTACTTGTAATCAAAGAAAAACAAATTAAAAGCAAAAATACGCATGCTCAATTGTAGAATTGAAAATGTCCAGTATAGCCAGTGTGTGGGGAAAAAGTCATTGCCAGACACAGATTATAGGAGAACTTATCTTTCAGCATGGCAGAGCTATTTAAAAACTATTCCTGAAAGAAAATGATTGTATATGTGTACATATATGTAAAAGATGTTTATATTGGAGTTTTAAAATGAGTGAAAAATTGAAAACAGCTTAAATGCTTGGCAAGAGGGGACTGGCATAGTTCTACATCAGAATACTCTGTAGACATTTAAGAATGCTAATATGGCTATAAATTTATTGAATAGGGAGTCACTATGTATTATTGAAGTTCACACCCATCCCTAAAAGCAGAGGAAAACATAGTATAAAAAGTACGATCCCACTTTTTTTGTAAAAAAAACTTTATATAAACTCAGGAAGTAGTCGGGAAGGGTAATCAACTAATTTTTAATAGAGGTTACTGCTGGGGGTGGGATTATGCTAGTGATAAACTTTTACTTTATTGTGCTTTCAGATTTTAAAATAAAAACTTTAAAAATTATAATTGTAAGACTTAGTAAGTTGGAAGTAATACTTAAAAATAAGAAAAACGTTTATAGTAAGGTAGTAAGATTATAGGTGATTTAAAAATTATTTCTTCATTTTCCAAAATTTTTATTACTCAAAAATAGTTGTACTACCATTATATTAAGAAAATTGAAAAATTAAAAAACATG
>SJYC01016737.1:0-35395 GCA_006408675.1 Madoqua kirkii
GAAAGATTGAAGGCAGGAGGAGAAGGGGACGACAGAGGATGGGATGGTTGGATGGCATCACCGACTCGATGGACATGAGTCTGAGCAAACTCCAGGAGATAGTGAAGGACAGAGGAGCCTCACATACTGTAGTCCATGGGGTTACAAAGAACCAGACATGACTTAGCGACTGAACAACAATATCTTAATGAATCAGTTATATCACTTCCCTAACCAGTGATTTATTGTAAGTGATTGGCTCACAGTCTGGAAACAACCTACGTGTTCCAGCACGAGAGTATGGCTATCCAGTGTAATGTGCCAAACACACTTTCAAATTACAAATTATTGCAAGGAAGTACTTAGTGACCTCTGAGAAATATAGTGTGTGTTAAGTAAGAAATTCAAACTGTATATCCAGTAACATCCCAATGTTTCTCTTTTTTTTTTTTTTAAACTACAGCTAATTTACAATGTTATGTTACTTTAAAGTGTACAGCAAAGTGATTCAGTTCCAATGTTTCCTTTTAAACATGTTTATGAGAAAAGAGGCTGGTGAGAAACACAGAAATGGATTAACAACCTCAGGCAGGATGTCTCTGTGGGCCCGTTCATTTATTCATGAAGATATTTGTTCATGTTTGGATTACAAAAGGAGGCAGTTCTGCATCTCTGCCTGACAGTGCCCATCACCACTGATGAAGTAACCTTGCTGAAAAATCAAACTTGAATCTAAAAAAAAAAATCTCTAGAATGTCCAAAATCCAAAATAGTAGCAATGAGTCACCTGTGGCTGTCAAGCACTTGAAAGGTGGCCATTCCAAGTTGTCATGTGATGTGTTCTAAGTATAAACAACACACCACATTAGGAAAACTTGGTTAAAAAAAAAATATATCTAAGCTTTTAATAGATATTGCATGTTGAAATAATCAAATTTTGAGTGTGCTAGATTGAAATTAATGATTAAACTAAAGAGAGAAAATAAAGAGAAAGACAAATACCATATGATATCATTTATATGTGGAATCTAAAATATGACACAAGCATATCCATGAAATAGAAATAGATTCACAGACATAGGGACAGACTTGTGGTCACCAAAGGGGAGAGGTGGGCGAGGGATGGATTGGGAGTTTGGGATTAGCAGATACAAACTCTTATACACAGGATGGGTAAACAACAGGTTACTGCATAGCACAAAGAACTGTACTCAATATCCTATGATAAATCACAATGGAAAAGAATATGAAAAAGAATATATACGTATGCATAAATGAATCACCTTGCTGTAGAGTAGGAATTACATCATAAATCAATTATATTTCAATACAATTAATTATTAAAAATGATGAAAACTGGGACCTCTCTGGTGATGCAGCAGATGGGAATCTGCCTGCAGTGCAGGGGTCACAGGTTCAATCCCTGGTCCTGGAAGATCCCACATGGCGCTGAGCCACTAAGCCTGCTGGCCACAGCTGCTGAGCCCATGTGCTACGGCTGCTGAAGTCGGAGTGCCTAGAGCCTGTGCTCCAAAACTAGCCGCTGCAGTGAGAAGCCTGAGCTCTCTGATGGAGAGAGAAACTAGAGGAGGCGCAGGCAAAGGTAAGGAAGATCCAGTACAGCCAAAATAAATAAATATATAGTTACAAATGATTAAAACAAATTTTGTCTTAAGTTACTTTTTAGAGTGACTACTAGAAAAGTTAAATTAAACTTGTGATTAGTATTTGTGGCTCACGTTATATTTTTATTACACAGCATTGGTCTAGATCTAGACCTAGATCCAGCTGCCAATTTTTACAAATACAGAAGACGGGACCATCTTCAAGGGCACCACAGGGCTGGGGTCAGCCCAGTCCAAACTGTGAGAGATACTAGCGGACAAATCTTTCTCTCTTTTTTTTTAAGCAAAAAACTAAAAACAACAACAACAAAAAGACGGTGAGAGAATTTTTAGTTTCAGTCAAGGTACACTTCAACAGTCTGTGAACCAAGAAAGTTACTTTTTAGAGTGGCTACTAGAAAAGTTAAATTAAACTTGTGATTAGTATTTGTGGCTCACGTTATATTTTTATTACACAGCATTGGTCTAGATCTAGACCTAGATCCAGCTGCCAATTTTTACAAATACAGAAGACGGGACCATCTTCAAGGGCACCACAGGGCTGGGGTCAGCCCAGTCCAAACTGTGAGAGATACTAGCGGACAAATCTTTCTCTCTTTTTTTTTAAGCAAAAAACTAAAAACAACAACAACAAAAAGACGGTGAGAGAATTTTTAGTTTCAGTCAAGGTACACTTCAACAGTCTGTGAACCAAGAACTTCTAGATGTTCAAACTGGATTTAGAAAAGGTAGATGAACGAGAGATCAATTGCCAACATCCATTGGATCATAGAAAAAGCAAGAGAGTTCCAGAAAAACATCTACATCTGCTTTATTGACTACGCTAAAGCCATTGACTACGTGAATTACAACAAACTGGAACATTCTTAAAGAGACAGGAATACCAGACCACCTTACCTGCCTCCTGAGAAATCTGTATTCAGGTCAAAAAGCAATAGGTAGAAATGAACATGAACTGTTTATAATAGCCAGGACATGGAAGAAACCTAGATGTCCATCAGCAGACAAAGGGATAGGAAAGCTGTGGTACATATACACAATGGAATATTACTCAGCCATTAAAAAAGAATACATTTGAATCAGTTCTAATGAGGTGGATGAAACTGGAGCCTATTATACAGAGTGAAGTAAGCCAGAAAGAAAAACACCAATACAGTGTACTAATGCATATATATGGAATTTAGAAAGATGGTAACGATAACCCTGTATGCGAGAGAGCAAAAGAGACACAGAACAGTCTTTTGGACTCTGTGGAAGAAGGTGAAGGTAGGATGATTTGGGAGAATGGCACTGAAACATGTATATTATCATATGTGAAATGAATCGTCAGTCCAGGTTCGATGCATGATACAGGATCCTTGGGGCTGGTGCACTGGGATGACCCAGAGGGCTGGTACAGGGAGGGAGATGGGAGGGGGGTTTGGGATGGAGAACACATGTACACCCATGGCAGATTCATGTCAATGTATGGCAAAATCACTACAATATTGTAAAGCAAAAAAAAAAAAAAGAAGAAGAAGTAGACATGGAACAATGGACTGCCTCCAAACTGGGAAAGGGGTGCATCAAGGAATTTTTAGTTTAAAAGAGATTTAATGGCAAATTTTAAAAATACTTATTTATTTGGCTGCACCAAATCTTAGTTGAGATATACAGGAGCTTTTGCTGTGGCATGTGGGATCTAGTTCCCTGAATAGAGATCAAACCCTCACTCCCTGCACTAGGAGCACAGTCTTAACCACTGAACCACCAGGATAGTCCCCAAAAGAGAGTTAAAAATATTTCAACCAAATTTAACGTATGGATATTTGAGAAACTTGATTCAAACTATCTCTAAAATAATAAAACAAAGGATAACAATAAATTATAACATTTATGGACATTAAATTACTGGACACTGGATGATAATGCTATATGGGTATTTTTATTTTTTAATTTAACTTAATTAAAAAATTTATTTGCATGCACTGGGTCTTAGTTGTGGCATGTGTGATCTAGCTCCCTAACCAGGGATGAAACTCAGTATTGGAAGCACAGAGTCTTAGCCATTGGACCACCAGGGAAGCCCCAACATATGTGTATTATGTTTTTTAAAGAAATGTCCTAAAAAAGTGATTTGTGTCTCCTAGGATGCATACTCAAATATCTACTGATAATGAAATGGCTGGGATTTGCTTCAAAATAATCCAACTGGGAGGAAGTGGGAACCCAGGTGAGAGATGAAACAAAATAGACTTGATAACTGGTGTTCAGATTATACAACCTATTTTTTTTCATTTTGGGAAAATATGTTGTTGTTCTTCAGTCGCCCAGTCGTGTCCGACTCTTTGGGACCCCGTGGACTACAGCATGCCAGGCCTCCCTGTCCTTCACCATCTCCCGGAGTTTGCCCAAGTTCATGTTTATTGCATCAGTGATGCCATCCAGCCATCTCATCCTCTGATGCCCTTTTCTTCTGCCCTTGATCTTTCCCAGCATCACGGGCTTTTCCAATGAGTTGTCTATTTGAGTCAGATGACCAAAATACTGGAGCTTCAGCTTTGGCATCAGTTCTTCCAGTGAATATTCAGGGTTGATTTCCCTAAAGATTGACTGGTTTGATCTCCTTGATGTCCAAGGGACTTTCAGGAGTCTTCTCCAGCACCACAGTTTGAAGGCATCAATTCTTTGTTGTTCTGCCTTCTTTATGGTCCAGTTCTCACACCCATTCATGACCACTGGGAAGACCAGCAGGAAAAGATACATCATGCAAAATTTACCATCTTTACCACTTTTAGGTGTACAGTTGAGTAGCATCTCCCTACTTCCTGGTTCACAATGCTCCAAGTTAAAAGGTGAAAATAAAATTTTTGAATACGTTAAAGATTCAAGTGAAAATATGCTGGTGAATTCAATATTGATGGGCTGGTGCACCAAGTTTTATTTCTCTCTTTCGCTTCTTAATTTTCTATGATAAACATGCTAATTAAAATTTTTTGTAACAGTAAGAAAAAGCTAGATACGACTTTTTGTTTCTTTTTTTCTGAAGAAAAATTGCTTCCCAAGTAATACCAGGACCAGCCTTGCACCCTGGGATTTGGCTAGGGAGAAGCGCCTCTGGTGGCGAATCAGAGAGCAGTTCCCGGGAGGAAAGGACGGCGTTCTGGCTGCTGAGTCCCCCTGTCCTGTGCGAGACTCTTGAAGCCTGAGAGGTTCCCTGATTTTGTCCTCGAGGTTTTGTCCTGAAAGATAAGCGATTCAAAGGAGGAGTCAAAGGGAGATGTGGGCGTGATGAGCACGAACTTTCCTCTTTCTCCCCGCCCCCCACTTCCTCTTCCCTTTAGACCATCTCATTTACTTAACAGCAATTCTATTCATCAATGAATTGAGCAGCTACTGAACGCCTGGCCCCATTCCAGGCACTGGGGAAAAATGTCTTTTGCCCTAATGGAGCTGGGACAGTGTCTGTGAGAGAGATACAGTAAACAAAGAAAATGTATAGCATGTCACATGGTAATAAGTATTAAGAAGAAAAATGAATTGAAGAAAAGAGATATGGAATGAGGGGATGATGGAAATTTTATTTATTTATTTTAAAAAGCTTTGCCATGCCACGTGGAAGCTGGGATCCTAGTTCCCCAACCAGGGATCAAACAGGATTGCTGTTGTTGTTCAGTGGCTCAGTCATGTTTGATTTCTTGCGACCCCATGGACTGCAGTGCTCATAGGACAGGCATCCCTGTCCTTCACTATCTCCAGGAGTTTGTTCAAACTCAAGTCCATTGACTTGGTGATGCCATCCAACCATCTCATCCTCTGTCGTCCTTCTCCTTCCTTCAGTCTTTCCCAGCATTAGAGTCTTTTCCAGTCAGTCGGCTATTCACATCAGTTGGCCAAAATATTGGAGCTTCAGCTTCAGCATCAGTCCTTCTAATGAATATTTAGGGTTGATTTCCTTTAGGATTGATTTGTGTGATCTCATTGCAGTCGAAGAGACTCTCAAGAGTCTTCTCCAACACCACAGTTCATAAGCGTCAATTCTGCGGTGCTCAAACTACTGAACAGCCAAAGAAGTCCCTGGCTATTTGAAATAGAATAGGCACCCCACTCCACTACTCTTGCCTGGAAAATCCCATGGATGGAGGAGCCTGGTGGGCTGCAGTCCATGGGGTCGCTAAGAGTCGGGTACGACTGAGCAACTCCACTTTCACTTTTCACTTTGATGCATTGGAGAAGGAAATGGCAACCCACTCCAGTGTTCTTGCCTGGAGAATCCCAGAGATGGGGGAGCCTGGTGGGCTGCCGTCTATGGGGTTGCACAGAGTCGGACACGACTGAAACGACTTAGCAGCAGCAGTAGTCTGGACCTACTGCAGCCATGAAATTAAAAGACGCTTGCTCCTTGGAAGAAAAGCTATGACAAACCTAGACAGCATATTAAAAAGCAGAAACATTACTTTTGTGACAAAAGTGCATATAGTCAAAGCTATAGTTTTCCCAGTAGTCTTGTATGGATGTGAGATTTGGACCATAAAGAAGGCTGAGCGCCAAAAAATTGATGTGACTGAACCACAACAAGTCTGGACCCGAATCATGGAGAAGAGGCTATGTGAGTAGTGAGGCAAAGGAGATGAAGAAGTAAGTCAGGCAGATATCTGGGGGAAGGATAGCCTAGGAAGAAGGAATAGCCAGTGCAAAGGGCTGGAGGTTTCTGATGTGTTTGAGGAACACTAAGAAGTTCGTGCAGGGCGAAACAGGGGTCGGGGGGAGGGGAGAGAGACAGACCAAGAAAAGGATAATACCCAAACATGGCAACAGGTTACCATCTGAGGGATCTGATTAAGGAACACATACACACAGGTGAGTATATATTTTACCAAAAGAGTGTGTGTGGGGTCTGACTGCTCGCTGCCCAAAAGCCATTTACCAGGCCAGGTTGGTGGAAAGGAAAGTTTGCTTTATTTCAGATACTAGCAACTGGGGGTGGGGGACATGCAGATGTCTGTCCAAAGGCCCACTCCCCCAACACCAGCAACCAGCGGGGCAAGGGCTTTTATAGACAGAAGGAGGAGGCCACATGCAGAAACAGAACAGTCATTCCTGACAGTCATCTTCAAATTGATCATCGGTGGTCTGACCGGTGTGATCTTGGTTGTTTTGGGTACAGTTAATCTTCAGGTCCAGGGTCTGTTTGTTCCCATATCTTTGAGGCCGGTTCTCAAGATTGTGGCAGCTTATGTCGTGGGTACAGTCTGGTCATTATGTAGCTAACTTCTCCACCTGGGGTTTTAGTATCTGTAAGACAGCTCAGTGGATGTGGCTCAGAAGATTATTTACAGCTTTTGTGAAATGAAAGGTCCTTGACTCTGCTTAACACCATTATTATTATTTTACCTCCTTTGACTGTTTTCTTTTGTTTCTGCATTTCACTGATTAAACTTATTCTTTGACTAAAGTCTTCCATAGACTAAAGGCAGACAGAGGACATGGGGTGGTGGGGCTGGGTGGGGCTAGGACCAGAGTCGTCCTGCTTTGTTTCATATAGACAGGTATAGATATAGATAGATACACATGTTTTCTGAACCTTTTGCAAACCAGTCATAGACATGACTCCTCCTTATTCCTAAATACTTCAATTTATATTTCCTGAGAAAAACAGAGGGTTTCTCTACCTTGTTGACTCTGATGGCAGGTTAATTCTTTGCTGTGGAGGGCTGTCCTGTGCACTGTAAGATTTTTAACATCCCCGGCCTCCACCCACTAGATGTCAGTAGCGCACATGTCCCTACATCCCTGGTTGAGACAGCCAAAAATGCCTTCACAAGTTAGTTAAGGTCCCCTGGATGACAGAAGAATGCCCCACCTCCGCCCTCTCCCCTAGTTGAGAACCATTAATTCTATAACTACAATGCAATGGTCACAAGCAGGGAATTTAATATTGATCAAATATTGCTACCTGGACTACAGACATTCAACATTGTCAGTGATCCAATAATGTCTTCCTTGGTAGTTTTAACTTTCTGTCCTCTGGTCCAATCTGAGGTCACGCCCTACAGACAGATGTCATGCCTAGAATGTCCTTTCTCCTTTCCTTGTCTTTCATGACATTGACATTAAAAAAAAATTATTGAAGAAAGAAGAAAATAACACACATTTTAAAAAACATTTATTGAAGTATGGTTGATTTACAATGTTCCGTTAATTTCTGCTGCACAGCAAAGTGATTATGAAAGTGTAACTGAAGTACTTATCTATAACTGAAGAATATATACATTCTTCTTAAATATTATTTTTCATATTCTTTTCCATTGTGGTTTATTTCTTCGTGCAATACAGTAGCATGTTGTTTATCCAGCCTGTAGATAACAGCTTGCATCTGCTAATCCCAAACCCCCAATCCATCCCTCCTCCCCTACCTCCCCCTGGGCAACCACAAGTCTGTTCTCTGTGTCTGTGAGTTTGTTTCTGTTTCATAGATGTGTTCCTTTATGTTGTGCTGTGTTTGTTTGTTTGCCCCACTCCTGATCCAGGCCCTTGGCAGTGAAAGCACAGAGTCCTAATCACTGGATCACCAGGGAATTCCCTGTATTGGATTTTAGATTCCACATATAAGTGATATCATATGGTATTTGTTGTCTTTTTTCTGATTTGCTTCGTTTGGCATGATAAACTCTAGGTCCATCCATGTTGTTGTAAATGGCACTATTTCATTATGTTTTATGGCTGATTAGTATTCCATTCAGAAAACTAAGATCATGGCATCTGGTCCCATCACTTCATGGGAAATAGATGGGGAAACAGTGGAAACAGTGTCAGACTTTATTTTTCCAAAATCACTGCAGATGGTGATTGTAGCTATGAAATTAAAAGACGCTTACTCCTTGGAAGGAAAGTTATGACCAACCTAGATAGCATATACAAAAGCAGAGACATTACTTTGCCAACAAAGGTCCGTCTAGTCAAGGCTATGGTTTTTCCAGGGGTCATGTATGGATGCAAGAGTTGGACCATGAAGAAAGCTGAGTGCCGAAGAATTGATGTTTTTGAACTGTGGTATTGGAGAAGACTCTTGAGAGTCCCTTTGCTGCAAGGAGATCCAACCAGTCCATCCTAAAGGAGATCAGTCCTGGGCGTTCATTGGAAGGACTGATGCTGAAGCTGAAACTCCAATACTTTGGCCACCTCATGTGAAGAGTTGACTCATTGGAAAAGACCCTGATGCTGGGAGGGACTGGGGGCAGGAGGAGAAGGGGGTAACAGAGGATGAGATGGCTGGATGGCATCACCGACACGATGGACATGAGTTTGCATAAACTCCGGGAGTTGGTGATGGACAGGGAGGCCTGGTGTGCTGCGATTCATGGGGTCGCAAAGAGTTGGACACGACTGAACGACTGAACTGAACTAAACTAAGTATTCCATTGTGTTTATGTACCACATATTCTTGATCCATTCCTGTCGATGGATGTTTAGATAGTCCTGCTATGAACATTGACGTGAATGCATCTTTACGAAACGTAGTTTTGTTTGGATACATGCCCAGGAGTGGGATTCCTGGATAATATGGCAACTGTAGTTTTTTGAGGAACCTCCATGCTGTTTTCCATAGTGGCTGTACCAGTTTACATTCCTACCAACAGTATGGAAGAGTTTTCTTTTCTTTACCCCCTGTCCAACATTTGTTATTTGTTGACTTCTTGACATTGACATTTTTGAAGGTCATAGGCCAGTTGTTTTGTAGAATGTTCTTGTCTGAGACATTGCATTTGTTTGATTTTCCTTGTGATGAGATTCAGGTTAAGCATCTTTGGAAGAAATACCACAGAAGTGATCGTGTGTCCCTTTCTATGCAGTGTATCAGGATTCGATTTGTCCATTTGCTCCATTAGTGGTCATTTAAACTATGATCCTTTGATTAAGACATCGTCTGGCTATTTCTCCTCTGTGAAATGACAATATTTCCTTTGTCATAAATATGTATTTTATGGGCAGATACAGAGAAGCTACGCAAATACCTGAAACTCTAACTCACCAGTTTCAGCATCCATTGATGATTCTTGCCTGAATCAATTGTCCTGAGTTGTTGCTTTTAATAATTGTTCTACATAAACACTGAATACACTCAAAAGGCTGCTTTTAACCTATGTATGAAATGGAAAGAGTAGTAATGAAAATAGGACTTCCCTGGAAGTCCAGTGATTAAGACTCTGTGCTTCCAAGACAGGGGTGCAGGTTTGATTCCTGGTCGTTAGGGAACTAAGATCCTTCATGCTGAGTGGCTCAAAAAGAAAAAGAAATACAGGGACTTCCCTGGTAGTCCAGAGATTAAGACTCTGCACTCCTGATGCAGAGGGCCCTGGTTTGATCTCCGTCAGGGAACTAGATCCCACATTCTGTAACTAAGGCCTGATGCAGCCAAAGAAATAAATACAAAAAGGAAAAACAAACAAACAAAAAGCCCCAAAGGGGTTGAAATGCACATCCATGTAACTTTCAACCAGGATCAGAAGCAGATTCATCAGGATATGAGTGCCTGCTCAGTAGCTTCGGTCATGTCCAATTCTTTGTGACCCTATGGACCATAGCCCACCAGGCTCCTCTGTCCATGGGGTTTCCCAGACAAGAATACTGGAGTGGGTTGCCATGCCCTCCTCCAAGGGATCTTCCCAACCCAGGGACTGAACCTGCATCTCCAGTGTCTCTTGCATTGCAGGCAGTTTCTTTATCACTGGACCACATAGGAAGCGCTGCATCAGGACATGTGAATCCCAAAACACTTCTGCCTGGGGATAAATATAAATTATTCAAAGTTTCAAATATGTGTTGGGAGGTGAGGGCAGGAGGGCAAAAGACAGGCCTGGGATGGTAGGGTCTTTGATTTACTAGATGGGGAAATGGGGATGAATTCCAGAACAACTCAGGTGGTGAAACTTACAGGATGTGGACTGCGTAGATTTTGAACACAGGGAGGAGGATGGAGGGCAAGGCAGGGGAAGAGACAGAAAGAGATACTGTCCTCTGCAACCCTCACCTGGGGCTGATGAGCCCTCAGGGCTGGGGATGTGAGTGTTGAGGGACAGGCTGAGCCTCTCTGAGGCAGCCGGGCATTCCAGACCTGGGCAGGGACTGCTCTGGCATTTCCGAGGCCCTTGAACTGGCAAAGGGGCCGACGGTGGCTTCCAAGAGGCTCATGTGTATCCTGGAATGGCCAGGAGCCTGGCTCTCCTCTTCTCTGGTTCCAGCTTCAGCCTGGGACGGAGGAAGGTCACATGTTCTACCTTGAATGGTGTTAGGAATCTGATGGGTGGGGGAGTTATTTGAGAAATCTAAGGGAAATTCCCTGGCAGTCCAGTAGTTAGGACTCAGTGGTTTCACTGCCAGAGGGGCCCAGGTTTGATTCCTGGTGGGGAAGCTAAGATCCTACAAACCTGCTATGCAGCCAAAAAACAAAAAAACTAAATGCATCTTTCTCCCTCACCCACCCAATCAAAGGGCTTTCTTGCTGTTACATATCTCCATGCTGGCTGGCAAGGCTAGGATACTTACCCAGCCCCTCTCGGAAATCCTTGGTCCACATGGCTTTCAAGCTCACCTTCTGTTCCTTTCATTCAGAGAACAAGTATTTATAGAGCACCTCTGTGTGCCAAGCATTGTTTGAGGCTCTGGGGACCAGGCAATGTGAAGACAGACAAAAAATTTCCTGCTCACGTGGGGTTGACATTCCAGTGAGGAACAGACATGGTATAAGAATGTTATAAGTGCTAGGGGAAAAAAAATTAATGCAGGCTAAGGAGGCGTGTTGAGTGGAGAATTCAGGGAAGGCAGCCAAGGGAGCCTCACAGGGACATTTGAGCAAAGATCAGAAGATGTGAGGCAGAAGCTGTGTGGACATCTATGGGAAGAGCATTCCCATAGATGGAGCAGCAGGTGCAAATGCCCTGAGGCAGCACTGTGCCCAGCGGAGCAGAAGGAGCAAGGGAGAGAGTGAGAGAGAGGGGAGAAGAAGTCAACAGGTGGCAGGAGGGACTTCCCTGGCTGTCCATGGTTTGGACTCCACGCTCCCAACGCAGGGGGCACGGGTTCAATACTTGGTCAGGGAACTAGAATCCCACATGCCATGCAGTGTGGCCAAAAGATGAATAATAATAATAAATAAAAATAAAATTTTAAAAAGAGGTGACAGGAGCAGATCATGAAGGGCACTGTGGGCTATTCTAAGGATTTTAGTTTTTGTATTTGGGATGCTCCGGGTCTTCACTGCTTTCTCTCGTTGTAGTGAGTGGAGGCTACTCTCTAGTTGCTGTGTGCTGGCTTCTCTTGTTCCCGAGCACAGGTTCGAGGCATGCAGGCTTCAATAGTTGCAGCCCGAGTGCTCAGGAGTTGTGGCACAGGGGCTTAGTTGCTCCATGCCATGTGGGATTTTCCTGGACCAGGGATTGCCCAGTCCCCTGCATTGGCAGGCAGATTCTTAACAACTGGACCACCAGGGAAGTTGATTTTAGTTCTTATATTAAGTAAGATGGGGGCCATGAGAGGAAGGATAATGACTTAGCTCCTAAACTGGTCCCTCTTTCATCTTTCAACCTGGTTATAGTTCCACCCAGCCTGAAGCCCTGTCTTTATCACCTAGCGAGTCTCACCTCCATCTGCCTCCCCTTCCACCTCCAGCTCTATCTCTCTTTCATCTCCCCACCTTTATCTCATCTGGTGTTTCTAAGAAAGGTTGTTGTTGTTCAGTTGCTAGGTGTGTCTGACTCTGTGACGCCATGAACTGCAGCGCGCCAGGAGGCTTCCCTGTCCTTCACCATCTCCCAGAGTTTGCTCAAACTCATATCCATCGAGTCGGTGATGCCCTCCAACCATCTCATCCTCTGTCACCCTCTTCTCTTCCTGCCTTCAGCCTTTCCCAGCATCAGGGTCTTTTCCAGTGAGTCCGTTCTTTGCATCAGATGGTCAAAGTACTGGAGCTTCAGCTTCAGCATCAGTCCTTCCAATGAATATTCAGGGTTGATTTCCTTTAGGATGGACTGATTTGTTCTCCTTTCTGTCTAAGGAAAGGCAGGACACAACAAAGGAACACAAATACACAATCCCAATAGCACTCTAACATGTTAAAAGCAGCTAGTTAGGAAAATATAAGAAACAGACTCATAGACATAGAAACAAACTTATTGAGGAGTTTTCTGGAGGTCCAGTGCTTAAGACTCAGTGCTTTTACTGCTGTGCCCCAGATTCAATCCCAAGTTGGGGAAATAAGATTCCACAAGCCATATGGTGCAGAAAAAAAAGGTGGGGGGAGAGAAACAAATTTATGGTTACCAAAGGGAAATAGGGGTGAATGGATTAGTAGTTTGAGTTTAAAAGATGTACACCATACACACACACACACACACACACACACTACATACAAAATAGATAAATAAGAAAGACTTACTATATAATATATGGGACTATATTCAATGTCTTGTAATAACCTGTAATGGAAAAGAATCACTTTTCTGTACATCTTAAACTAATGCATCCATGCTCAGTCACTCAGTCATGTCCAACTCTTTGCAACCCCCAGGACTGTAGCCTGCAAGGCTCTCTTCTCTGTCCATGGGGTTTTGCAAGCAAGAATACTGGATTGGGTGGCCATTTTAAAATCAACTTCAATTAATAAAAAAAAAAGACTGTCACTATCAGAGGTTTATGGGGAATTAATTCACTATTTATAAAAGTAGTCTCTAAAGGGAAAGAATCAAGCACTTTTACATGAAAAGTGTAACCAAATGGAATTTAAGAGGCAGCATCTGCAGGGGAAGAAGTTTAGCTAATAAAGGAGGACAAAATGCTAAGAGGGACACATCACTACTTTGCAACCTCCAACAAGTTTGTCATCAGTGGCTGCTAACCTCATGCAAGGAGAGACAAGGAGTGTGAGCCTGATCTGAAGGAACCAACAACACTCACCGTGGGGTCAAAGGCATTAAACCCTAGTCTAATCCTGGTTCTGGAAACAACTGCCAATTTGCATGAAAGATGAAGGGCAGAGGACTATGCCGGCGTGCACCATGAGGATGAGATCAGCACCACCCGGACGTGGGAAACAGCCTGAATTGGCAACTGATTTATTTGTGATGGAGAAAAGGGATGGAGCGGGAACCCATGAATTAAAAAAGACTTAAAAGATATATAATTTTCTTTCTTTTTTTTTTTTGCATGGGCAAGACTAAAGCACAGTATGTAGAGATTCAAACTTGCATGATAAACTACTCAGAAATACTAGGCAGTGATTATTACACAAGTCACAACAGCGATTGCTTTTCAGAGTGAGGAAGCACTGTGATTGAGACACAGCCTGTCAAAAGGGCGTCTGGGGTTGCTGGTGATATGCTCTTTGGGGACCTGGGTGGGTATTAGAATGATGCCTGTCTTCCAGCTGAGTTTCCCAGATTCAGCACAATCAACATTCAGGTCAGATAACATTTAGTCGTGTGGGAATGTCATGTGCATCACGAGATGTTTAGCAGCATCCCTGGGCTCCACTCAGTACAGGTCAAGAGCAGCCCTCCCCCACTCCATCCTGACAGTCAGCAAGGGCTCCAGTTATTGCTGAACGTTCCCCAGGGGGCATAATCACTCCTGGTTGAGAACTGTTGCTCAGGAGTGTCTTAAGTCATGCACCTATTTTGTGTGCTTTCTTGGGTCTGACTCTGTGTGTGCATGCATTTTATTTATTTTTTTACTTTTTATATTGGAGTATAGTTGATTTAGGGCCTCACTGGTGGCTCAGATGGTAAAGACTTTGTCTGCAATGCAGGAGACTCAGGTTCAATCCCTGGGTCAGGAAGATTCCCTGGAGAAGGGAATGGTTACCCACTCCAGTATTCTTGCCAGGAGAACTCCATGGACAGAGGACCCTGGTGGGTTACAAAGAGTCAGACATCACTGAGCGACTTCCAGAGAGAGCGAGCTACAGTTGCTTTATAATGTTGTGTTAGTTTCAGATAGGTGTACAGCAGAATGATTCAGTTATACATGTATCTATTCTTTTTCAGATTCTTTTCCTGTACAGGTCATTACAGAATACTGAGTAGAGTTCCCTGTGCTATATAGTAGGTCTTTGTTTATCTATTACTGTGGCCCACCAGGCTCTTCTGTCCATGGAATTTTTCCAGGCAAGAATATTAGAGCAGGTTGCCATATCCTACTCCGGAGGCTCTTCCTGTCCCAGGGATTGAACCCGAGTCCCTTGTGTCTCCTGCATTGGCAGGTGGATTCTTTACCACTAGCGTCAGCTGGGAAGCCCCATTTTATATAGAGTGTGTGTATGTTAATCCTAAAATCCTAATTTATCCCTCCCCCCTTACCTTTCCCCTATAACCTTTCCCATTTGGTAATTATAAATTTGTTTTTGAAGTCTGTCAGTATGTTCCCGTTTTGTAATATCTATCTACCTATTTCAGTATAGTTTTTAATGGGGGGAAACAGCAGTA
This sequence comes from Madoqua kirkii, assembly GCA_006408675.1. Taxonomy (NCBI): domain Eukaryota; kingdom Metazoa; phylum Chordata; class Mammalia; order Artiodactyla; family Bovidae; genus Madoqua; species Madoqua kirkii. Next base: position 15,062 of record SJYC01016737.1, read on the forward strand.
TTCTATGGCTCATCTGGAAGAAGAAAAAAGACAATGGAAACAGCCCAGGAATTTTGCAAAAAGTGCAGTATTAGATGTTAAAATATATTCTAAAGATACTGTAGTTAAAACAGAGTGGCACTGGGACAAATGGATGAATCTCTGAAATAAAGTAATCTACCTCCGATGTGCCCCATTTTAGCAGATTAAGTCTGAGCTGCTTCAGACATACCCTTCTGCCTGCCCTGTCCCTCCAGCTTGCTTCCCACTAACATCACAACTTAGTCAAATTTCACCATATCACCCTTTGCATGTGCAATTTCTACTATCTGGAGCACCTTTCCTTAAGTGTCATCCTTTCAGGCTGCCACCCAGACACTCTAGGTCAATGATGTGCCCAACTTTCTGTTCCCATAGATTCCAGCTCCCACCCCTCTCATCCCTTTAGCATTAACCACAACTTGAAAGTCTATCTCCTCCTCTCAGGTTTGAAGCCCAGGATGGCAAGGACTATGTTCCCCTCAAGGACTTGCACAGTGCCTGGAACACTGTAGGTGCTCAATAAATGCTAAATTAACTGAGAAAAAGATCTGGAGGGTCATTTTAGATCATACTACATTCCAACTGGGTTACAGAGTTCAGTGCAATATCAAATCATTCTCTGAACAAACATTTAAAAACTTTTCATTGAAGTATAGTTGATTTACAATTTTGTGTTAATTTCTGCTCTACAGCAAAATGACTCAGTTATACACACACACACATATATATGTATTCTTTTTCATAGTCTTTTCCATTATGGATGATCACAAGGTATTGAATAAACCCTGGTGGGTTACAAAGAGTCAGACATCACTGAGCGACTTCCAGAGAGAGCGAGCTACAGTTGCTTTATAATGTTGTGTTAGTTTCAGATAGGTGTACAGCAGAATGATTCAGTTATACATGTATCTATTCTTTTTCAGATTCTTTTCCTGTACAGGTCATTACAGAATACTGAGTAGAGTTCCCTGTGCTATATAGTAGGTCTTTGTTTATCTATTACTGTGGCCCACCAGGCTCTTCTGTCCATGGAATTTTTCCAGGCAAGAATATTAGAGCAGGTTGCCATATCCTACTCCGGAGGCTCTTCCTGTCCCAGGGATTGAACCCGAGTCCCTTGTGTCTCCTGCATTGGCAGGTGGATTCTTTACCACTAGCGTCAGCTGGGAAGCCCCATTTTATATAGAGTGTGTGTATGTTAATCCTAAAATCCTAATTTATCCCTCCCCCCTTACCTTTCCCCTATAACCTTTCCCATTTGGTAATTATAAATTTGTTTTTGAAGTCTGTCAGTATGTTCCCGTTTTGTAATATCTATCTACCTATTTCAGTATAGTTTTTAATGGGGGGAAACAGCAGTATTCTATGGCTCATCTGGAAGAAGAAAAAAGACAATGGAAACAGCCCAGGAATTTTGCAAAAAGTGCAGTATTAGATGTTAAAATATATTCTAAAGATACTGTAGTTAAAACAGAGTGGCACTGGGACAAATGGATGAATCTCTGAAATAAAGTAATCTACCTCCGATGTGCCCCATTTTAGCAGATTAAGTCTGAGCTGCTTCAGACATACCCTTCTGCCTGCCCTGTCCCTCCAGCTTGCTTCCCACTAACATCACAACTTAGTCAAATTTCACCATATCACCCTTTGCATGTGCAATTTCTACTATCTGGAGCACCTTTCCTTAAGTGTCATCCTTTCAGGCTGCCACCCAGACACTCTAGGTCAATGATGTGCCCAACTTTTGTTCCCATAGATTCCAGCTCCCACCCCTCTCATCCCTTTAGCATTAACCACAACTTGAAAGTCTATCTCCTCCTCTCAGGTTTGAAGCCCAGGATGGCAAGGACTATGTTCCCCTCAAGGACTTGCACAGTGCCTGGAACACTGTAGGTGCTCAATAAATGCTAAATTAACTGAGAAAAAGATCTGGAGGGTCATTTTAGATCATACTACATTCCAACTGGGTTACAGAGTTCAGTGCAATGTCAAATCATTCTCTGAACAAACATTTAAAAACTTTTCATTGAAGTATAGTTGATTTACAATTTTGTGTTAATTTCTGCTCTACAGCAAAATGACTCAGTTATACACACACACACATATATATGTATTCTTTTTCATAGTCTTTTCCATTATGGATGATCACAAGGTATTGAATATAGTGGGGGCTTCCCAGGTGGCTCTAGAGGTAAAGACCTTACCTGCTAATGCAGGAGACATGGGTTCAGTCCCTGAGTTGGGAATATCCCCTGGAAGAGGGCATGGCAACCCACTCCACTATACTTGCCTGGAGAATCCCATGGACAGAGAAACCTGGAGGGCTATAGTCCATGGAGTCACAAAAGAGTCAGACATCCATTCAGACTGAAGTGACTTAGCATATTGAATATAGTTCCTTGTGCTATACAGTAAGATGTTGTTGTTTATCTTATTCTCTATATAATAGTTTTTCCTATTTCTCCCAACCCCTCCTTAGCAACCAACATCTGTTCTCTATGTCTGTGAGTCTTCAATAAACATTTATTAAATGCCTACTGTGTGCTCAGGGCACTGGATAAAGCAGTGACCAAAATCAATCAATCCCCTGTCCTTACTGGGAGATAGATGGCAAACAAGTATACAAATAAATAATATATATATATATATATTTTTTTTTTTTTTTTTTTCCAGATAGTGAAAGTAGCTATCAGGTTCATAGCTGGAGAAGGTCCTCCTTAGGTCTTTAGAGGACAGAAACACATAGGTTGAGCCCCCAAAGGCAGGAGAAGGTGGCCAAGTAAACAGGTTCAGGGAAGAACACTTCAGGAAGATGGAAGAGCATGCACGAAGACCCTGAGGTCGGAAAGATCCAGGATCCGGATCCCTCACCCAAACACTGGGAAAGGAGCATCAGTCCTTCCAGTTTCCACCAAAGGGATCTTCCATATATACAAATCCCACCGGGTAACTTTCCTACTTAGAGCCTTCCCATGGCTCCCTGTCCCCGGTGGATCAGATTCAAGCCCTTTCGCCCTGAGCGGGTCAGCCCTCAGCTCCCCACCCTGGACAGAAAGCCTTCAAAGACCGTCACTCCAGGCCCCGCCCATATCCCCGCCCCCAAACCCTGGGCGCGGGCCAGCGCGGCCCACCCCACCCCACCATTGGACAGTTCGGAGAGCATAGGGTACTGGTTGGCTGATGTGGTTGTCAGTTAGGGTCCAGGCCTTGATAACCCGTCCCCGAACTTCGAGGGGGCGGGCTCGGGTGCGGGCGCGGCTGGGGCTTCGGCTTCAGGTAAAGCACCAGCTTTCTGGGCACCGATGGGGAATCTGGGGGGCGGGGATCAGGGGTACGCACTGGGACGGGGCGCTGTGCTTCCAGCCCCTCTGCGGGCTCAGCGCGCAGCGATGGGGAGGGCGCAGTGTTCTCTGACTGGGACCCCCCGACTCCCACACTGGGAGCCCCAGGTGGTGAGTGAGCAGTGTTGGGGCCCTGTGGATTCGTGAGGTCTTTCTCCCGCCCTTCAGGAGCGAAGCTGAGGGAAGGAGGGGTTGTTCGCCCTCTGTGCTCCCACGACTTCGGGATCGTTTCCCTGAGTCGCTCCGGGACAGCTTGGGGACCCGAGTCCATCCCCTCGCTCTGGACCTGAGTGTGTATGTGTGTAGGGTGATTCGGAAACCGCGTTGGGAGGAGGGACGGATGGCCCCCGGGGCCGGCAGACAATGGGCAGCGGATGGAACCGCCCGGCAGCGTTTCCTGCAGGAAACTGCTCTGTCTCTGTAAGGCTGTCCTAAGGGGACATGGGGGTGACGGGGTGCTGACCTCAGTACCTCTCCTCTCGCACCATCTTCAGCCTCCACCCCAACTTCAGGGGTCTGAGAGTCCCTCCCCAACATCAGAGGGGGTGCCTGCACCCAGAGCCTCAATCTGGGAAGACGCCCCTGGCCCCAAGACCGGGATCTGAACTGCCTTCCGTATTCCCCTACCCCTCAGGTTTTGCGATCACAGCTCTGAGTCCCAAAATAATCCCTGGGGCGGGAGTGGGGGCGTGTGGCGTCGACTCTGACGGCCTAATGAAGGGTCTCAGGCAGAGGATGTGGATTCAGCCGTGACAGCTCCTCGGGCAGGGAGCGGAGGAACAGGGGAGAGCGGTTGCACGCCCCCCGCCCCCGTTCTGGAGAGGGTACAACCCCTGGAGTCACCAGACTTTGGCCCTGCTCTTCCCATCAGGGACACACGCGGGAGACAGGCAGGAATGCAGGCTGGTGGTGAGTGGAGGGCTGTTTATAGAAAGCCATCAAGTGGAGTGGGCAGTGCAGTGGGCATGTGTGCTAAGAGGCTTCAGTCGTGTCCGACTCTTTGCCACCCTATGGACTGTAGCCAGCCAGGCTCCTCTAGCAATGGGATTGATTCTCCAGGCAAGAATGAAATACTGGTAAAGCTGCTGGGTTCAAAAACCTGCTTCTGCCCATGTACGACCTGGGCTGGGTCACTTCATCTCTGAGTCTCAGTTTCTCCATCTGCACAACGGGGAAGGGAGGAAAAGAATAATGCTAAGAAAATCTACTTCAAAGGGCCTAGGAATTTTTTTTTTTATACTAAATTAACACCCATAAATTGCTTAGAATCGAGGCTACCCCCCATAGCAAATGCAAAGGTTTTTGTTATATTGCTATTTACTCTTCCTGCTGCTGCTTAGTGTCCGACTCTCTGTGACCTCACGGACTGTAACCCGGCAGGCTCCTCTGTCCATGGGTATTCTCCAGGCAAGAATACTGGAAGGGTTGCCATGCCTTTCTCCAGGGGATATTCCCGACCCAGGGATGGAACCCAAGTCTTCCCCATTGCAGGTGGATTCTTTACCATCTGAGCCACCAGGAAAGCATCTTCTTGGGGCATCCACCCATTTTTCAGGCCAACTTCTGGGTCTGGCTGCTCCAGCTGGTTTGGGTCTTAGGAATGGGCCAGAGCTGTTTTTTTGTGCATTTGGATTCCCAGGGTCTTGAATTTGGGTGTGGCCAGGCCCCTGAAGGAAGGGGCTGATCCTGCTGAGGCAGTTGGCCAGCTGTGTGTGTGAGGCTGGCCCAGACCCCTAAGCCCCAGGCCAGGTTTTCTCCATGACCTAGCTCTTCCCAGAGAGCTTCCTGAAAACAAGTCCTGAGAGGCACTGACTGTCCTCTGTGCTGCCCCGCTGGCCGGCCCCTTAGAGCCAGTGTGAGGGACGGGAAACAGCTGCTTCAGGACAGCACGTTCCCCACCACTCCCTCCTCCCTTGGGGCGTGGGGGTGGGGGAGATGTCAGGGACCCAGGCTGGACAGAGGTGGCGAGTGGGCCTGTCTCCCCAGCCTTGGAGCAAAATGAGTCAGGTGGGCCAACAGGTGGCTGGTGGGTGTTAGGTACGTAGGTGGTCATCAGGAGTGCAAGAGACCTGAAGAGGTGATGTGGAAACTTGCCAAGTGGTTAGTGCAGATGGGCAGTAGGTCAGGAAGAGTACAGATTGGGGTTGGTGGGTACCTGCTGGTGGAGGGCTGGGCAGACAAGAGCTCCCTAGAGATGAGTGGAACTCAGTCTGAGGACATTTCCTATAGGTAATCGACTTAGTTGCTTTATGCCTTAGCTTCCCCTTCTGGAAAAGGGGGAACTATCCTTCCTTGCAGGTTTATACTGAGGGAGGTACATTAAATGAGAGCAGGCACAGAGTAGGCACTTGATCCAAGCTGCTTGCAGTTCTCTGAGGGTTTTTCATATGGATTCTTCAAAGCCGCATCTTTCCTGCCCTGTACTTTCTGAAACGAAGCAAAGTAACTGTGATTGTGGACTCAATAACAAAGTTCTGGAAAAAAATCCCTGTTAAATATCACATTATTAGATGTGACCAATCTTCAGTTTCTTTTTTTGACTTATTTTTATTTGTTTGTTTTTGGCTGCACTGCGTCTTTGTTGTTGCGGCTTTCTCTAATTGCGGCAGACGCAGGCTACTCTTCATTGCCTTGCAGCAGTGCGCGGGCTTTCCACTGGGGTCGCTTCTCTTATTGTGGAGCGTGGGCTGTAGGCATGCGGGCTTCAGTAGTTGTGGCACACGGGGCTTAGTTGCTCCACTGCATGTGGGATCTTTCCGGACCAGGGACTGAACTCATGTCCTCTGCATCGGCAGGTGGATTTTTAACCACTGGATCACCAGGGAAACCCCTCCCTCAGTTTCTTAGAGCCTCCATCACATCACCTGAAGAGTCTCTCTCCCTTTAGCCCCAAACATAGCCACAGCTCTCACAACCTGGGTGCTTGTGATTCCACTACAATTTCTCACAAACTAAGGGCAGAGCCCTGTGGCACTCCAGTAGAGAGATCATAAGGAGACTTGGCATCCTTGGTGCCTCTGTTCCAGAACTCTTCATCATTCCTAAAGGATCTCACAAGTGACACTGGTATAAATTTGGATGTACAATTATATTTTGTTTGCACTCTAAAGAAAAAGTGTAAGAATTCTGTTTTCTGTTTGTTTTTTCCAGTATGCAGAATCTGACCAGATGAGTTTTTAATGAGCCCACGAAAGGCTTCCAACTCTCGCCTTCCTCCTCTGAATGTTCACACTCCACCCCTTTGAGCCTCAGTTTCTAATTCCCCTCCAGGGACTGACAGAAACCTTCGCAGGTCTGGAAAGCACCGCCCCCTGCCCCGCCCCCAGCTGCTCTGGTTCTCTTATCACCATCCGCACTTCCTTTGATGCCCATCTCGCCCAGCAGGCTGAGGAGGCCTGGTACAGGAGGGCCCCCACAGTTATTCATTCCAAACTTTCAAGGCCACTTGAGGGAGGAGGGATGAGAGGACCTGTGTGTGTATGGCGGAGGGGTTGGGGGGTAGAGAGGAGCGCTTGGGTCTGTTTACTCATGCAGAGTCCAGACAGACCCCAGAGGCACAGCAAGAGGGGCAGGGTCCAGCCCTACCCACCCTCACCCCTCTGGGGGCCTTTTTCAGGGTGTGAAAAAGGTGGCGGCTACTCCAGGAAACATGGCCAAGTTTGCCCTGAATCAGAACCTGCCGGGTAAGTGTGGAAAATGGTGTTTGCGTGTGTACAGATCCACACCTGGCGCCCAGGTGCCCACACAGCCCTGCAGTTCCCTCCTCTGCAGAGTGGTCAGAGGGCCCTTTATAAAGGTGGATAATGTCCTGGCCCTGCTTAAAATCTGCCTCTGGTGCCCTATTACAGGTGGAATAAAATTCCAGCTCTTCACAGTGGCCCAGAAGGTTCCTCACAGTCTGGCCCAAGTCCACCTCTTCTAGTCCTCTCCCTCTTCCCTTCTTTCACACTGCTCTGCACATTCTCACCTCCATCCCACTTTTACTCAGGTCCACCCTGCTCACTCCACCCCAGAGCCTTTGCACATGCTGTTTTCTTTTAGGAATAGCCCCAAACATAGCCACAGCTCTCACAACCTGGGTGCTTGTGATTCCACTACAATTTCTCACAAACTGAGGGCAGAGCCCTGTGGCACTCCAGTAGAGAGATCATAAGGAGACTTGGCATCCTTGGTGCCTCTGTTCCAGAACTCTTCATCATTCCTAAAGGATCTCACAAGTGACACTGGTATAAATTTGGATGTACAATTATATTTTGTTTGCACTCTAAAGAAAAAGTGTAAGAATTCTGTTTTCTGTTTGTTTTTTCCAGTATGCAGAATCTGACCAGATGAGTTTTTAATGAGCCCACGAAAGGCTTCCAACTCTCGCCTTCCTCCTCTGAATGTTCACACTCCACCCCTTTGAGCCTCAGTTTCTAATTCCCCTCCAGGGACTGACAGAAACCTTCGCAGGTCTGGAAAGCACCGCCCCCTGCCCCGCCCCCAGCTGCTCTGGTTCTCTTATCACCATCCGCACTTCCTTTGATGCCCATCTCGCCCAGCAGGCTGAGGAGGCCTGGTACAGGAGGGCCCCCACAGTTATTCATTCCAAACTTTCAAGGCCACTTGAGGGAGGAGGGATGAGAGGACCTGTGTGTGTATGGCGGAGGGGTTGGGGGGTAGAGAGGAGCGCTTGGGTCTGTTTACTCATGCAGAGTCCAGACAGACCCCAGAGGCACAGCAAGAGGGGCAGGGTCCAGCCCTACCCACCCTCACCCCTCTGGGGGCCTTTTTCAGGGTGTGAAAAAGGTGGCGGCTACTCCAGGAAACATGGCCAAGTTTGCCCTGAATCAGAACCTGCCGGGTAAGTGTGGAAAATGGTGTTTGCGTGTGTACAGATCCACACCTGGCGCCCAGGTGCCCACACAGCCCTGCAGTTCCCTCCTCTGCAGAGTGGTCAGAGGGCCCTTTATAAAGGTGGATAATGTCCTGGCCCTGCTTAAAATCTGCCTCTGGTGCCCTATTACAGGTGGAATAAAATTCCAGCTCTTCACAGTGGCCCAGAAGGTTCCTCACAGTCTGGCCCAAGTCCACCTCTTCTAGTCCTCTCCCTCTTCCCTTCTTTCACACTGTCTGCACATTCTCACCTCCATCCCACTTTTACTCAGGTCCACCCTGCTCACTCCACCCCAGAGCCTTTGCACATGCTGTTTTCTTTTAGGAACCTTCCGTCCCAGCTGCTTTCTCCTTCTCATTCACGGCTCAACTTCTAAGTTCCCTCCGCATAAATCTGCTGGAACAGCCAGAGCCAAAGCCTGTCAGTTACTCTCTATTTCATCTTGAAATTTTTATTATTGCCCTAAGGACCTTTTTTCAACGTTTGTGTTTATCTGTCTCCTACAAGTGGGCAAGGATGCTTGTCTTGTTCATTGCTGTGTCCTCAGTGTTTGGTACACAGTAGGTGCTCAACACGTGAATGCACAACTTTTGGGGTACAGATAGGTGTTTAAACCTCGGTGTGCAACTGCAGCTGTGCAGGGTTTGGAGCAGGTGGCATAGTGAAAATATGTCGTGGGGCGGTGGGGAGGCGCTCCTTTGTTAGTCTCTCTGCGTCTCCCTGGCCTGACGCTCCTCCACGCCCCTGTCACGTCCGCAGACCTAGGCGGCCCTCGCCTGTGCCCCAGCGCGACTGGGGGAGCCCGCAGCCCGAGCTCGCCCTACTCTGTGGAGACCCCCTACGGCTTCCACCTGGATTTGGATTTCCTCAAGTATGTGGAGGAGCTGGAGCGCGGCCCCGCTGCCCGCCGCGCTGCGGGGCCCCCGCCTGCGCGCCGTCCCCGCGCGCCTCGGGCTGGCCTCTCAGGCGCGCGCAGCCCAGGAGCCTGGACCTCCAGCGAGTCCCTGGCTAGTGACGATGGCGCAGCGCCAGGCGCACTCTCCCCCGGTGCGCCGTCCGCGCTGATGCTGCCGTCGCTGTCCCCGCGCGCACCCGTGCGCAACCCGCGCGTCGAGCGCACGCTCCTGGAAACCAGCCGGCGGTTGGAGCTAGCGCAGGCGCAAGGGGGCGCGCCCAGCTCGGTCCGAGCGGGACCTCGCAGCCCGCGCGGGTCTGGCCACAGCAGCCCCGCCCCTAACCCGGCCCTGGCCTCGCCGGCCCCGCGCAACTGCAGCTGGTGCGCGAACAGATGGCCGCGGCGCTGCGGCGCCTGCGCGAGCTCGAGGAGCAAGCGCGCGCGCTGCCCGAGCTGCAGGAGCAGGTGCGCGCGCTGCGCGCGGAGAAGGCGCGGTTGCTGGCTGCGCGCCGGCAGCCGGAGTCCGACGGGGAGGCCGAGGCGCGCCCGGACAAGCTTGCTCAGCTGCGGCGGCTAACCGAGCGTCTGGCCACCTCTGAACGCGGCGTTCGCGCCAGGGCCAGCCGTGGGGCTGACGGCCCAGACGGGTCGACTTCTAGCCACAGCGAAGGTGCGCCGCCGGGTCTCGACCGGGCGCCCCAGACACGGGAGGCAGGCGCCCAGATCGTAGTGGAAACCCAAAAGGCAGGCGTCCAGGCGGTGCCGGAGACCCAGGAGGCCGGCGTGGGGGCAGCTCCTGAGACCCTCGAGGCGGAGGCGTGGGTGACGGAAGCTCTGCTGGGGCTGCCTGCGGCCGCCGAGCGCGAGCTGGAGCTGCTTCGCGCCAGCCTGGAGCATCAGCGCGGGGTGAGCGAGCTCCTGCGGGGCCGGCTGTGCGAGCTGGAGGAAGCCCGCGAGGCTGCTGAGGAGGCCAAGGCCGAGGCCGCAGCGTCCCGGCCTCAGCCGTGCGAGGCTACCACCCAGACCTCGTGGGATTATGTGGAGAAGACCACGCAGACCGATGCTCCAGTGGAGGCCCCAGCCCCGATGCCGGAGAACCTCCCCGGATCCACGGATGGGGACAGGGCCGTGGCACCCGCGGGTGAGTCCCCATCCCTCGCTGAGCCCTGGCTTGCTGGCCGCTGAATTCGAACTCAGTGTCTTCATCTGATCTCCGCCAGGCACCCTCAAATCCATCATGAAGAGGAAAGACGGTACACCTGGTGACCAAACCAGCCAGGGACCAAAGAGCCTGCAGTTTGTTGGGGTCCTCAATGGAGAGTGAGCGCTTTCCCCCTTCCCATGGCAGCATCTGCTGGGACATAGACTGGAGTTTTGAGTCCCACTCTGCCCCTCGCTCTCAGCGTGGTCTTGGCAGGACTCAGTGTCCACATCTGTAAAATGGGGACAGCCACTTCCCACTTCGCCAGACACCAGACTGAGCCCACGGGGGAGGCTCAGCGTATACCTCCCACCCCACCCCCAGGTATGAGAGCTCGTCCAGCGAGGGCGACAGCGAGGATGGCGCTGCCGAGCCCCTGAGGAGCAGTTCCTCGGGCTCAGGCGACGACAGCGGCGCGGCATCCGACTCCGAGACCCCTGGCGCTCCCAGCTGCAAGGAGGACCGGGACGCCGAGCCAGAGGCAGAGCAGGAACCTCAGCCCGGTGTGCAGGCGAGGTGAGCCGCGCGGGGAACACGGAATGGGGACGGCTGCTCTTTCCCCCGTTTTCCCACTCTCCATCCCGACCTCTCCTGGAGCCTCTCCGTCTCCTAGGTGCGAGCTGAGCCCACGTTTGAAGGAGGCGTGTGCAGCGCTGCAGCGGCAGCTGAGCCGGCCCCGCGGGGTCCCCCGAGACAGTGTGAGTGCATAGAGAGCCCTTCACAGGAGTCTGATGCCCGCCTAGGGAAGAGCATCGCCTTCTTTAGAGTTAAGGGGGCCCCAAGTTCAGTCATCTCGCGCCAGGGCCCTCCATGGATACCAAGGTCTCCAAAGGGATCTCTGCCCCAGAACAGGGCTGATCTTTCTCTGATTTCCCCAGAAGGGTCCACCCCAAGCTCCAACCCCATCCCGGACTCCCCAAAGACAAGTGCTCACCGTCTTCCTCTACTCCTGGTTCTCTCGAAGGCTCTTCTCAGGAAGGGGAGCATCCTTGCCCCCTGGGGCCGCATACCCACACTGACAGTACTCCCTCCTCCAAAGGGTCGGCCCCACGAGTCCACGCCCCTTCTCAAATTCAGAGGGACCAACCTCCCCTGCCTGGGTTCCCAGACCCACCCCCATACCTGCCCTGGACCCTCGCTGATATCTCTCTCCTGTCCTGGCAGGGCGCAGCACGCCTGGTGGCCCAGGAGTGGTTTCGGGTGTCAGCCAGCGGCGCTCTCAAGCGGAGGCTGTGGCCGGGGTCCTGGGCGCGGTGGCTCACCTGGGGCGGGAGCTGCTGGAGCACGTGGTGAACCTGGCAGATGGCAACGGAAACACAGCCCTACACTACAGCGTGTCCCATGGGAACCTGGCCATCTCGAGCTTGCTGCTGGATACAGGTTAGCATTGAGGAGGGCCGAGGAGGGCACTAGGGAATAGAGATCTACGGAAGGGGGAATCTGGGTAATGCTGGGCTGGCACTACCATCCTGCACCTGCCAAGAAGGACAGGCATTCTCGCCTAAACTCTCACTTCCCATCATCTCAGGTCACTGCCTCCTGTTTTCCGATTCCTACAGTCCTTGGGGCTCGTGGGACCAGTAGCCATTGCTCCCACCCAGTTTCACGGCACTGCCTACTTGCTCACCCTCTGGCCTGTTAGGAGGGCACTAGGGAATAGAGATCTACGGAAGGGGGAATCTGGGTAATGCTGGGCTGGCACTACCATCCTGCACCTGCCAAGAAGGACAGGCATTCTCGCCTAAACTCTCACTTCCCATCATCTCAGGTCACTGCCTCCTGTTTTCCGATTCCTACAGTCCTTGGGGCTCGTGGGACCAGTAGCCATTGCTCCCACCCAGTTTCACGGCACTGCCTACTTGCTCACCCTCTGGCCTGTTATTAACTCCTCCTTTATGTACTCTTTCAAACTCCTGCTGCCCTTCCCTCACTTCATTCTGCTTGCTTATCAGACTTCATTGAGGCACACAGTAGACCCTCTGGTGTTTCCTGAATGAATGGAGCTTTCATGGAGCTCTGGGTAGGTGTGTGTAGGGAGTGGAGAGAATGATCAGTTTTACTTGATAAGTATCAAACATAATTTCCAACAGAGGTAAGGGCCATGACAAGATAAAATCAGGGGAGGGAATCAAGAAACAGGGTAACCGTTTAGCTTAGGATCCTTTCTTAGCAAGGCCTCAAAGAAGGGAAAAGCAGGCGGGGAAGATAGGTGGGGTGCCTAGCGAGCTGCAGAGACCCCACTGTGGTTACTTTGAGCCCCTTCTGCACCTAACATCCTCCACCAGGGTCACAGAAGCTTGTGGGAGGAATGGACACCTAGACAGTAGGCCACACAACTGGGGGATGCCCTTAGTCCTGACTTAACCACCCACCTTTTAAAAAAGTTATTTGGTTGTACCAGGTCTTGGTTGTCTCACGCAGGATCTTTGTTGTGGAATGCGAAATCTTTAGTTGTAGCATGTGGGATCTAGCTCCCTGAACAGGGATGGAACCTTGGGCCCCCTGCATTGGAGCACAGTCTTAACCACTGTACCACCAAGGAAGCCCTGTGATTTAAAACTTTTTACTTCTCAGCCCACTGTCTCAGATGTCCTCTGACTAGGACATCTACTCCAATACCCTGATCCCCTCCTTTCCCCAAACCTCTCCCACCATTCATCTCCCCAAACTGCACCTCGTCTTGAGCTTTCAGAATGGTGGGGTACACAAGCATTAAACACCCTGGGGAATGAGTTCCAGAGGTAGGTGCTATGATGTGTGGGAGGGGGCCTAGATGGCAACAGAACTGATCCCAGAGGAAACAGAGCTGAATTTGTGTTCATCTGTAAAGAACGGGCAGCAACAACCAAGCTGTTTCCCAGGGCCGCTGTAAAACGTACCACAAAGTGCCACAGCGTCGGAGGTTCAGAACACATTGTGTTGCAGTTCGGGAGGCCATTAAGTTCACAGGACTGGTTCATTCTTAGGGGCTCAGAGTGAAACTATTCCATGCCTTTCTCCAGGTTTCTACTGATGGTAGCTCACCTCTGCCTTCAGCATCACATGGCAATCTGTTTCTTCTGAGGATACCAGTCATATGGAATTGTTCAGTTGCTCAGTTGTGTCTGATTCTTTGTGACCCCATGGACGGCAGCATGCCAGGCTCTTCTGCCCTGGAGTTTGCTCAAATTCATGTCTATAAGTGACGGGGCCAAATTTCTTTTGATCTGTTCTGGGTGCTGCGTGGAAACTGGAGTGGAGTTGGGACACTAGGGGGGCCCAGCTGACAGTTCTCTAGGGGACCAACAATGGTGGTTTTGTGAGCAATAGTCCTTTTACTGATGCCTTCCAACTGTGGTGTTGAAGACTCGAGTCCCTTGGACTGCATGGAGATCAAACCAGTCAATCCTATAGGAAATCAACCTTGACTATTCATTGGAAGGACTGATGCTGAAGTTCCAGTATTCTGGGCACCTGATGTGAAGAGCCGACTCACTGGAAAAGACCTAGATGCTGGGAAAGACTGAAGGTGGAAGAGGGCAACAGAGAATGAGTGGTTGGATGACATCACCAATTCAATGGACATGAACTTGAGTGAACTCCAAAAACAATGAAGGACAGGGAGGCATGACATGCTGCAGTCCATCGGGTTGCAGTTAGACATGACTGAGTGACTTAACAATTAGTGGGAGGTATTGCTCTAGGTACTGGGCGATATGGTGGTTTGGACAGAACCAAATCTCCAAACCAGTTTGTAATAGGGAAGTAAGGAAACCTTTCATTGAGATGGAACCAGAACTCTAAAGGTGAGAAGGGCTACATGGCTCTTGGAAAGGGAAGAGCCTTGTAAGGCAAAGGAACAATAAAATCATGCATGACCCTCAGTGACCAAGCTGGCTAAACAGGTGGTAAACTTGATGCTTGGAGGAAAGTGAGTGGACGAATTTAGGTGTCAGCTTCAACTGATGCCTTTTCTCTCTCCTAGGGGTCTGCAAGACTGACCACCAGAATCGAGCTGGCTACTCTGCCCTCATGTTGGCAGCACTCAATTCTGTGGGGAAAGAGGAGGACATGGCTGTGGTCCAGAGACTCTTTCACATGGGCAACGTTAACGCCAAGGCCAGCCAGGTGCATAGATGCCTCCTCTCTAGCTGAGTCCAGGGGGCACTTTCACTTCCAGAGCCAAGTCTCTGGGAGCCCCCTCCCTTTCCTGCAGAGCCCACACCAGTCCTGTCCCCTTCTTTCCCTCTCCCCAGACAGGACAGACAGCCCTCATGCTAGCCATCAGCCACGGCCGCCAGGACATGGTAGCTGCCCTGCTGGCATGCGGGGCAGATGTGAATGTGCAAGATGCAGATGGGGCCACGGCGCTCATGTGCGCCAGCGAGTATGGGTGCTTAGACACTGTGCGGTTGCTGCTGGCCCAGCCGGGATGCGACCCTGCCCTCCTGGACAACGTGAGCCACCATGAGGCTGGTATGGGGTGTGGTGCCTTGATTCAGGGACCTTACTGTCTCCATGATCCCTCAGGAGGGCACCAGCGCCCTGGCCATTGCCCTGGAGGCTGAGCAGGATGAGGTGGCCGCTCTGCTGCATGCCCACCTGAGCTCAGGCCAGCCTGGCCTCCAGGTGAGTGCGACCCCATCCTGCAGGGAGTTTACCAGCTGCACAGCTCAAGGATACTAAGTGTGCTCCCAGATAAGTGGTTTCTCTTTGTGCACCCACCAGGGGAGCACTGGGCGGCAGGAACCTGGGTCTGCTGTTCAACCTTCAGAACACCCCAAGGGTTAGACACACTTTCACATGTAAAGGGAGCCTGAGGCCTCCAGACAGGCTTGCCTTAAGGTCAGACAAGAGCTGTTAGACCTAGCTCAGACTATTACGTCTGTGGACTCCCATTACAGCCCCAGAGCAAAGGAATAAAAGCATCCTTTGGAGTTAGTCCTCTTGCCTGGAGATCCCATAGACAAAAAAGCCTGGCAGACTATAGTCAGTGGGGTTGCAGAGAGCTGGAGATGAGTGAGCAAGCAAGCCACTCACACTTTCACTTTAGAATTAGGGAGCAGGGCAAGAGGATTCAGTCTGTCCCCAAAGGGGAGGCGCTTATAAGCCAAAGTGCCTGCAGTTTCCTAATTAAACTTGCCCTACCAGTCTCCCCTTCCTGCACCCTCCTGTACATGTGTAGGTCAAGCGTATCTTCCAGGTCAGATGGGACAGAGGCTGTAGTCAAATCCTGGCAGCCTGGCTCTGCTGTGCAAGGTGGAGATCCACTTAGGGTCACTGAAGACAAGGGACCTCCAGTAGCTTAAGCCCTCTGAGTGTTACGCGGGGCTGAAACCCAGTGTCCTGTCTGCAGGAGACTGACAGAAACCCCCCACCCCACCTCTCTCACCAGCTATCCCCTGATTCATCCACGGCCACGCCTGGTGAAGGAGGCTGCAGTGACAGTGAAGAGGACTCCCTGCCCCAGTGACTGGCCAACACACTGGACCCAGATAGGGGGGTGGGGGGCAGAGGTCTGTGGCCAGAGGCTCAGCTTGAACCTCACAGGGTGAGGAGGCAGCTGAGGGAGTGAGACAGCCCCTTGTCTACCCATTCCTCCAGCCTTCTTACCTAATAAAACCTTCCTAACTCATCTTGTCCTATTTTGGAGGTGTACACAGACACATGGTTCTCCCTCCTCACAAAGAAAATGCCTTGTTGGGGAACATCCCCTATTTTCAGAGTACAGTGGGTCAATGACCACCTGGGGGACCCACAGAAAGATTTTGGAAATCGAATGACAACCCAGACAAAACATTAGGTTTACATACGATACAAACACTTTATTAACAGCAGATCATCCCAGTGGGCCAAGGCGTCAACCCAGACATCCAGCACCCTGTAAACAAACCCAAGGGTTGAGATTCTGATAAGGTGCCCCCACCCCAAACAGGGAAACCCTCCCTCATCTTACTAACTTCAGCAGACCCCAACCAAGAGCCCTTGATCCTTGGCGAAATCTCCCCACCCCCAGGCAAGGGTCTAACAAGGAGCTGCTCGATTTCCCACTCCATTTGTGCACTCACCAGTCACAAGTTCAGCGCAGCCTCCGAGCCTCTCGCTCTGACTCCAAAAGGGTGAGCACGTCGCCCTCGCGTACGGGGCCTTTCACGTTTCGGATGATGGAGCGGCTCGTGTCGTCCATGAATTCTACGCGCACCTACGGGGCTCACAGGAGGGACGGGACTAAGTCAGAGTCCGTTGAAAATAGGATCTGTGGGATAAGCGGCTGATGTCGATCCAGAGAACGTTTCTGTTTGGAGACGCTTAAAAGGGTGAGGCTGGGAAGGCCGGAGAGGGGTTGAGGAAGAACAAAACTCTCGAGCGCCAGAAGATGCCACCAGGGGAGACAACTGGGGGTTGTCGTGAGGGCATGGAGCCACAGTGGTCGTTGGCACAGGCTGAACCAGGACAACGAACTATGTCAGAATTCGGGGAATGAGATCGCCAGAACCCAGATCCAGTGGGCAAGGCCTTGGCTAAATTTCCGACCCTCGACCCTCTGTAAACTCTGGGAAATAGGGAACATATCGGTTCCTAGACATCAGAAAACAAAACCTAGGGCACAGAAATTATCCTCGAGATTCAAACTTTAGAAACCCCCCGCAAACATCTCCCCGCTCCCCGCCTCCCCCACTCACCTGCGTGCACTGTCCCTGAGAACCGGTCCTGCCCAACACCTTGGTGACCTTGGGGAAAGAAACTGGAATCAGATCTAGCCCACCTGGTTCCCTTACTCTCTCCTCCCTCATCTGGGCCCTCAAACCCGGGCCTCCGCCTCACCCTGGCAAGCTTGATGGGCTGCACACGGCTCGTGTCCATAATGGCGGCGCGGCGGCGGTCGGGCGGAGAGGAGTCACGTGTTTCGGAGACATTATTTATAGGACTCCCTAGCTCCGCCTATTCCCGCTCTCGCGAGACCGTACGCCATGTTCCCGGGAGTCCCTGCAGTAGAGACGTCACCAGCGCCCTTCAGCGCCGGTGAAGGATGGCGTCCGCTACCCGTTTGATCCAGGGGCTGCGGAACTGGGCATCCGGGGTGCGCGGGGCAGGGCGGGGCGGGAAGGGGCTGTGGATGCTGCAGGCCTTGCGCGCCCTGACCCGTTCCTACTACTCACCTCCTTTTTGCATTTCTGGGGCTGAGTCCTTTAGTTCCGAGATTCCCCTAAGCAGGGAATTCTCCGCAGCCTGGAATCCCGAACTCGTGACCCCTTCAACCCAAGACACCCTCTTCACCCGTTGGCTCCGGTACCACTCAGGCCTGGGGTCTCCCTAGGCCCGTACCTTCTTAGCTCTGGGATCTTGTTCCGGCCCCCAGCTCCCCTGTTCACCTCCAGGGCCCGTATCCTGTCCTGAAGACCTATGTCCCACCTTTCTCGTAACTTATCCTGTGTGAGACTGCCGATTAGCTGGTTTTCTCCTCTGGGGTGCCCTGGGGACTGATCTCCATCCTTTCTCCCACAGCGAGACTTGCAGGCGAAACTGCAGCTGCGCTACCAGGAGATCTCCAAACGGTGAGCAAACCCCGCTCGCTCGCCAGACCCCAATCCTGCCCTCCGTCTATCAAAAAACCCCCCAAACCCCTGTTCTTTGAGACCCCTGGAACGCTGGGCCGAATTCCTGGCTCCAGCCCCCTAGCTGGCTGTGAAGGCAGAGGTTTGCCTTTAATCTTGCTGCAGTGTGTCAGATATTGTGCTTCTGCAGCAACCAGATGGGGCGTGAATTCTGAGTGGGAATTTTCCGTGATTGCAGCCTCCAGTGTGGTCCTAACAGTATTATCATCCCCAAGCTATGTATGAAAATATTTGAGACTCAGAGAAACGAAATCATTTGCTTAAAATCACTCAGAAGCCAGAAATTGACAGCCGGAATTTGGCCCAGAAGTGTCTTTGATTTCTAACTCGCATCCGAAAATTAGTTGACATTTACAAGGCCGGGCTCTGTCCTCAGCTGTTGGGAGTCCCAGGGGAAGGAGAAAAGTTCTTCTCATTCCTTTCTTGGAGCTTATATCCGAGGGAGGAGGCAGAGACATAACGTAGTAGGGAAATAAACACAGCAAGTAAAAAACACTGTTTTAGAATGCTCTGAAGAGAAAACCAAATGGACCAGATGGAGAGTGGCTACCTCAGGATAAGTGATCAGGAAAGGTCTCAGGGATTGGCTTTGGAGTCAGCTGAAATGCAAAGGATAATGATTAAAACAACATTCCAGACAGAGGGAGCAGTAAGTACCAAGGCTGTGCAGCTTGCAGCTGGACAGAGCCAGACATAGAAGACTAATGTGGACAAAACGCTTTGAAGAATAGGGAATAGTGGTGGGTGGGTGGGTGTGTATGCCACAGGCAAAGGTAAGGCAGCCAGGAGGATTAGCAGGAAAGGAAGAACAATAGGCCTAAAATAACCAAATCTATGTGAATATCTCTTATGTCGTGACTGATTCTAGATATCAAAAGTTTTAAAGTACTTTTCCGTCCTAGGTGGTTGGTGGCCCAGTTAAGGAAACAGTTTTGTTTCAACTTTTTTTTTTTTTTTTTAAGGATAATGGTGCCCCCTGTTGATTCCTTTGGGCCTTTTCAATTGGTCATGGTTCTTTTTACCCTTTCTGTGCTTGTTTTCTGGGGCTTCCCAGGTGGCTCAATGGTAAAGAATCTGCCTGCCAGTGACTCGGGTTCAATTCTTGGGTCAGGAAGATCCCCGGAGAAGAAAATGGTAACCTGCTCTAATATTCTTATCTGGAAAATTCTGTGGACAGAGGAGCCTGGTGGGCTGCAGTCCATGGGGTCCTGAAGAGTCCGACATGACTGAGCACATTGCTCATGCTTGTTTTCTATAGATCCATACCCAGCAGAGGGTCTTCTTTGCACTGTAGGGATTAGGCAGACTCTTAGCTTCAACACAGGATATTGCTGCCTTTTTTTTTTTTCTTTTAAATATTTATCATTTGGCTATACTGGGTCTTTGTCGTGGCATGCAGGATCTTTGGTTGCAGTCTGTGGGATCTAGTTCCTCGATCAGGGATTGAACCCAGGCCCCTGCATTGGGAGCAAGGAGTCTTAGCCACTAGACCACCAAGGAAGTCCTTTAACATTAACTTTTTAAACTTTGTTTTTTCAAACTTTGCTTTTTCTGTATTTTTTCCCCCACTTAATACATAACTATGACTTGTTTTAAGAAAAATTTAAATACTGGGGTTATCAGGAAAAAGTTGGTAAAACCCCAATGAATGAAAACCTGATCCTTTTATGATTTTTCTTTCTTTTCTGCCCTCCCTCTCTGCAACAGTTTCTAGGAAAGCTCATGTTTTCTTAGTGATTTTTGTTTTTTTGTTAACATCTTTTGTTAGCGAGGTTCAGTTCAGTTCAGTAGCTCAGTCATGTCTGACTCTTTGCGACCCCATGAATCGCAGCACGCCAGGCCTCCCTGACCATCACCAACTCCCGGAATTCACTCAGACTCATGTCCATCGGGTCAGTGATGCCATCCAGCCATCTCATCCTCTGTCATCCCATCCTCCTGCCCCCAATCCTTCCCCGCATCAGAGTCTTTTCCAGTGAGTCAACTCTTCGCATGAGGTGGCCAAAGTATTGGAGTTTCAGCTTTAGCGTCAGTCCCTCCAACGAACACCCAGGACTGATCTCCTTTAGAATGCACTGGTTGGATCTCCTTACAGTCCAAGGGACTCTCAAGAATCTTCTCCAACACCACAGTTCAGAAGCAATTCTTCAGCGCTCAGCTTTCTGCACACTCCAACTCTCACATTCATACATGACCGCTGGAAAAACCATAGCCTTGACTAGACGGACCTTTGTTGGCAAAGTAATGTCTCTGCTTATGAATATGCTATCTAGGTTGGTCATAACTTTCCTTCCAAGGATTAAGCATCTTTAATTTCATGGCTGCAGTCACCGTCTGCAGTGATTTTGGAGCCCCCCCAATATAAAATCTGACACTGTTTCCACTGTTTCCCCATCTATTTCCCA
>SJYC01016741.1:0-10525 GCA_006408675.1 Madoqua kirkii
CAAACAAAACACATTGTGGAATTAAAATATGTATGTTGGAGTTAAAAGCAATATGCATCCATAGGACAGTATTATTTTTAATTGCTACAGGGTATTTACAGCACAAAATATATGTGTAAATTAAATTGAAAAACAATCTATTGTTCCACAGTTAGAAGGACAGGCACTAGGTGGCCTTGAAATTTGAAAAATTCCTTCAAATCAGTTGTTACAAACTGTTATAAACAGTTGTTATAAAACCTGTCCTGGAATCGCTGCCCGTCTTTTATTTTCAAAGTATAATCCCTATTTTTCATATAACAGATTTTCTAATACCTAGCCATAAATAAAGACCATCCACAAAAATCAATCTACAGAGGCTGTGATATTTTGACTGCTCGTCTTTTTTTTTCCCTTAAACCACTTTTTGTGTTGGTTTAGTTTTTCAATAGAGTTCTACTATGGTATTCTGGCAAAATAGCAATGACCCACTCTGACTCATACAGTATGATTGTTTCCAGAAGTGTAGAGACATGATTTCATTTCCTCTTTTTTTAATTTTTTCTTTCTTTCTTTTGTTACAACTATACAGTGGAGTGAGTTTGGGATGCATATGATACTCCTTACAAAGAAATTGAAAAAAAAAAAAAAAAGCACATGCTGAGGAATAGGGAAGACAATCATAGATAATAACATGTCATTTTCTATGTGCTTTAAAAGTTATTGATCCAACTCATCATGTAGTTGTCCTGAGAGTATACTAAATATTTCTACTGATGGATTTTAACAAATTTCCTTACCCCCAAATTACCTCCAGTCGCAAAGAAGGATGTGATAAGTCTATACATTTAGATGATTTTTTCATACCATATTAAAGTATTATAGCATTATTTCTCAATTATTCAATTTTCCAGTATAGGTTCCAGTATAGGATTTTACATATAGACATATGGCAATTTCAAATATGAAGAGTTCATACTTGAACAGTCAGAACAGTGCAACAATTTACCTTTCTTCAAAAATCTGAACGGAAATGAGTAATATACTTAGAATAGCCATATGGTTTACGTTTCTCCAAATTAGTCTCTGCGATGTCCACATTAAGCACTATTTTGCTAATCGCAAATTTAACTTGAAAAGTGCTTTGCACAGTTAGAAATTTATTTTTATGTTGAATACTTATTTCAGACTAATTCAAGTCTATTTTAATAAAATTTTTTCTTCCTTCATACTTCTCTCAACTCAGACACATCCTACATCATTGTGAGACTAGATGGAGTATAGGTCATATCAACATAGTCTCTGACTCACAAATAAACAAGAACTTTCAGTTGCCCATCAGAGAGTAAGAACAACCTTCTGTCCTCTCACATATCTCCTCCATCTCCAGCAAATAACTTTCTCTATTCAACACACATGACCTGTTTTTCATATCTGAACTTTCAATCATGTTATTCATTCTTTTGAAACATATTTATTTTCTTCTCACATATCAGTCTTGAAATTCTGCCCATCACTGAAGACTGTTCTCAAATACCCCACCACGTGGAGTCTGTTTTTGACACTCACAAACCTTAGAGGTGCACTTTGTTCTGATTGATTCTCCAGCATTTTGCTCATGTCTTGCAAATGGCACTAATCACATACAAGGCTTAGTTGCTCATTTAGCAAAGTTGAAAATGAACATATATTTCCTTATCCATCCTTCTTAAATGTAAATTTCGGAGAGCAAAGACTGAGACTTGTTCATCTTTGTAAGTAATACACACCACATAAACACAAGCTCAATACCAGGATCACTCCATGTGGTACTTGGTTGGTTTATGAAAACAGCCTATGAAATTCATGCTCCTTCAAATGACATAGCTTTAAACAGATAAAGGGGAAGAAGGTAATATAACACTGCCACCACAGGGTTGTCTGATATATTTGTTTCTAGAGAGGAAATAAATTTTTTCTATCATCACACCACTAGACTTGCCTATTCTTTATTTACAATGTATCTATATGACAGCGTCCTTAGGTTATGCCCATGGTGATTATTCGCTGACTAATCTGTTTTTTGAAAAGCAAACCTCTATTCCCAATGACACTTACTACTATTGAGCTTCTTAGTTTGAGCATTTAGGTGTTTGGAAGAAGATACAATATCACACGCATGTAGATAACATCCCTACATTGTGTCAAATATATAAACTTTAACCACAGATCTCTTCACATATCTGGCCAATTTAACAAGCTCCTTAAACAACACTTTACAACATGAAATAATATGTGGTAAGAAAATATTTTTCACTGAATATCTCAACAAGTCAATTTTCCTACTAAAGATTGCTATAAGTTAATTTAAAAAACATTTTCTGTATGTAAAATGACATTTCTTAAACAGATTAAAATTTAAAGAAAGAATGCAAAAATGTTTCACTAGAAATTGTCAGAAAACATATTTGATCATAGGTTAAATTGATAATTATTGAATATTTGTTACCTGCTGATTATTGTGCCATAGATAAGGTGTCAAACAAAACAATGTTCCCACCCTTGTGCATAGCACATTTTTAGTGAACAAAAGAGAGATTTTTTTTTTAAGTGAATGCTTGCACAAACTATAACACATGCTGTAGAATACAGCAAGCTAAGACAGTATAAAAGAGAATAAGCTAGAGTCTAGAGGGTATGGGAAAACATTGTAAGAAAATAATGCTTAAGTTCAGAGCTGAAATGCAAGGAGTTACTTGGGTAAAAGGGATAAATGCCCCACATCAGCCAAGTGAAAAAAAAAAAAGAATCTTAAATGTACAAATATCATCCAGGCTTGTCTGTAATTATAGGGAAAGAAAAAACTAGCAGTTCAATAAAGGATGACTGATTAAGCAAGTTATGGTACAAATAGCTCATGAAATATTATGAAGTTATTAAAATGACTGTGAAATTTATATGATCCCATGAATATCTATGTTGAGTCAATAATGACTCAAATTACATATATGATCATAATTTTATAATTATATAAAAAGAAAAAAAACAGTCCATGGGTTCACAAAGAGTCAGACATGACTGAACACACACACACACACACAGAAATCAACAAACCAATCACCACCACTACCATGAAAAGTCTCGTGTCTGCAGTGCTGAACATTTATGTAGATACCATTTTAACTGTTTCCCCTCAGTTTCCCTATACCATTGATCTCTTACAACAGTGCTCATTTTCTTTCTGTACACCAAACCTATCCTTTCCTCTTCTGTCTGAGCACAGTTAGATCATATTTCCTTCATTCTGTTGTGGATCCATGAGTTATAACTACGTAGGCATGGCAGTGCAAGAGGAAGGAATGGGTGGCCTTTCCAGGTCAACCATACACATTTCCACATGCTCCTTGTTTAGTTCAGTTTCTCAAAGAAGTAGGCATCAACATGGGATTGGGTGCGTAAAAGATTTATTGGGAAAAATACCTGTGAGAAAAAAATAACTAAGAAACTGTGTGTGGAAAAGCCTTCAGTCTCTTTTCCAAACCTGAGCTCTATGTGAGGAGAGAAAGGAAAAAATTTAAAGAAAGAATGCAAAAATGTTTCACTAGAAATTGTCAGAAAACATATTTGATCATAGGTTAAATTGATAATTATTGAATATTTGTTACCTGCTGATTATTGTGCCATAGATAAGGTGTCAAACAAAACAATGTTCCCACCCTTGTGCATAGCACATTTTTAGTGAACAAAAGAGAGATTTTTTTTTTAAGTGAATGCTTGCACAAACTATAACACATGCTGTAGAATACAGCAAGCTAAGACAGTATAAAAGAGAATAAGCTAGAGTCTAGAGGGTATGGGAAAACATTGTAAGAAAATAATGCTTAAGTTCAGAGCTGAAATGCAAGGAGTTACTTGGGTAAAAGGGATAAATGCCCCACATCAGCCAAGTGAAAAAAAAAAAAGAATCTTAAATGTACAAATATCATCCAGGCTTGTCTGTAATTATAGGGAAAGAAAAAACTAGCAGTTCAATAAAGGATGACTGATTAAGCAAGTTATGGTACAAATAGCTCATGAAATATTATGAAGTTATTAAAATGACTGTGAAATTTATATGATCCCATGAATATCTATGTTGAGTCAATAATGACTCAAATTACATATATGATCATAATTTTATAATTATATAAAAAGAAAAAAAACAGTCCATGGGTTCACAAAGAGTCAGACATGACTGAACACACACACACACACACAGAAATCAACAAACCAATCACCACCACTACCATGAAAAGTCTCGTGTCTGCAGTGCTGAACATTTATGTAGATACCATTTTAACTGTTTCCCCTCAGTTTCCCTATACCATTGATCTCTTACAACAGTGCTCATTTTCTTTCTGTACACCAAACCTATCCTTTCCTCTTCTGTCTGAGCACAGTTAGATCATATTTCCTTCATTCTGTTGTGGATCCATGAGTTATAACTACGTAGGCATGGCAGTGCAAGAGGAAGGAATGGGTGGCCTTTCCAGGTCAACCATACACATTTCCACATGCTCCTTGTTTAGTTCAGCTTCTCAAAGAAGTAGGCATCAACATGGGATTGGGTGCGTAAAAGATTTATTGGGAAAAATACCTGTGAGAAAAAAATAACTAAGAAACTGTGTGTGGAAAAGCCTTCAGTCTCTTTTCCAAACCTGAGCTCTATGTGAGGAGAGAAAGGAAAAGAAAGTTGCATGGAAAACATCTTAAAAGTATATTTCAATTCTGGGAAAGTTCTAGATTTCTTTTACCCTTGGCTCATACCCTGGCAGTTCTTTGGTGGCTTAGCTGGTGATACTTCCACAGACTTTCATTCTTGAGGAGTCTGAGTCTTTGGCAATCATACTTTACTCAAGCCAAGGCGTCTGCACCTGTCTATTGATGGTTACAATTCCCTGCTGCTGCTAAGTCACTTCAGTCGTAGGTGCCCAAATGGATCACCTGAGTTACAATTTCTCGTTAGGCCTATAGTACAGAATCATCTCTACCTTTAATTATGTTTAATTATAGCTGCTAGTATGGTGAGACCTTGAGAAGGAAAAGGCAACCCGCTCCAGTATTCCTGCCAGAATAATCTCATGGACAGAGCAGCCTGGCAGGCTACAATCATGGGATCACAAAGAGTCGCACATGACGTACCGACTGAACAATAGTGACACAAGTTTGTTGCCCGCTGGTTCCTTAATGGAAGGATATAAAATGCTCCACAGCTCATATTTCAACAGAACCCTTATTGTTTGTCCTGACTAAAGGGTACCCCCTTGGGGGACTAAAACCTCTAACTCTGAAAAGACTAGAGTTGTAGAGACTTGAACCACAAAACGCTTCCGTGGGTTTTTGGAATGATGGTGTAGGAGTGAGGGCTCTTCCGAGAAACAGAACCAACAGGAGGTGCGCATATATGCAGAGGGGCGTCTCAGCGGGCGCGGGGGTCAAGAATCCGCCTGTCCCTTCAGGAGACACAAGGGACGCGGGTTTGATCCCTGGGTCGGGAAGATGCCCTCGGATAGAAAATGGCAACCCACTCCAGTGTTCTTGCCTGGAAAATTCCATGGACAGAAGAGACTGGAAGGCTATGGTCCGCGGGGTGGCAAAGAGTCTGACACGACTGAGCACTGCACAGAGGTACAGAGATTTATTTTAAGAAACTGGCTCACCTGATAGTGGAGGCTTGGTGGGTTCAAACTCATGAGGTAAGCTAGCAGGCCTTTTGAATCCCAGGGTAGTTTGCTGCAGAATGCCTTGTTTGCAGAGGTCAGTCATTGTTCTCAAGACCTTCAGCTGATTTAATGCGGTCCATCCACGTTATGGAGGGTAATGGAGCGTACGTTATCTACTTTACTCAAAGTCCATGAATTTAAATGTTAATCTAATCTATAGACCTCTTGTGAGCAGTCGGCCAGCCGCCCTCCTCCGCGAGGTAACCTGGTGCTGTACAACGCCCGGGGCGCCCAGGGCTGGAGGAGCTGCAGCGACCTTTGCGGGCAGGCTTGGGCCTGAGCGCGTGGGGCCCAGGGGAGTCTCAGGGCCGCGGGCGGTGTGGCCCTGAGGCGCTTGCCGCGAGCCTCTCACTACTGCGCCTGCGCAGTGTGCTCCGGGGCTGGAAGCCGGGTTGCCTGGGACTCAGTGCGGAGCGGCACCTCTTCAACTTTGTGTTCTATTCCTTGTAGGTGCGTGGCGACCTCGGTTACTCGAGCAGAAAACTGGTTCAAGTATAGAACTGAGCAAGTGATAATAACTGTCTATTGGGACAACTTCCCTCAGCGTCCTGTTCCTTCTTGCCTTCTTCTTATTGTAAAATTTGGCAAAGTGTGTGTATGTGTTTTTGACTAATAAAGTGTGTGTGTCTCTGTGTCTGTGTCTGTGTGTGCGCCCGCACGCTCAGTGTCTGACTTTTTCGACCTCCTGGACTGTAGCCTGCCAGGCTCCTCTGTTTTCGGTATTCTCCAGATGAGAAGACCGGAGTAGTTGCCTTTCCTAATCCAGGAGATCTTCCTGACCCAGGGATCCAGCCCTTCTCTTGTGTCTCCTGTACTGGCGAGCGCATTCTTTACCACTGCCCAGCCTGGGAAGCCCCTAACACCCTTATTAGCTACTAATCTGTTTGCCCTTAGGATTCCCTGGTGGCTCAGCGGTAAAGAATCTACCTGAAATGCAGGAGACACAGTTGATGATGGTTTGATCCCCGGGTGGGAAAAATTCCCTGGAGAAGGGCATGATAACCCACTCAGTATTTTTGCCTGGAGAATCCCATGGATAGAGGAGCCTGGTGGGCTATGGTCCATGCTGGCACAAAGAGTTGGACAGGACTGAAGTAACTGTGTATAGCTACTTGACATTATTGAGGCCACTCTCTATGAGTTACCTCTAAACACCGCGCCAGTCAACTTTTTGTCTGCTCCTCCAACCCTGATGTTTACATGATAATTTGGCTTCGTGATTTCCAGCAGTGAAATACTGCCATCTGACCTCTATTACTTCACGGCACATCATTGTTATGAATGTTAAAGAGCCAGCTCCATGACTGCAGAGAAGGGCCTGAACTGAACTTTTTGTATGACATCTGTTCTCCTCTCACCAGCACATCTGATGGCCTTGAAACCATATCTTTTGGAACTTGGCATAGAGCATAACCTGGTGATTTTTTTGGCCTCACATTGTTAACCACTCCGCCACACCCTCTTTACCTGGTTCCTTTATTCCTTCCTCTACTGTAATTCATGGAAGCTTAAGCCTTTACAGTTTTCCCAGCATTCGTTAGAGCCCTTTTCTTAGATCTGTCATAGTCAGTCTAGTGGTGGGTAGAATGTCCCATTCCCTGGGGTCCTTGCTGGGCAATAAATCTATGAAACCCTAGAATGTTCTCTGATGTCAATGAAATATTGCTTATCTAGTCATGTATGTTAGTGTCGTTGACAAAATCCAATCCTAGGGGCAGTCCCCTGGTTCATCTTACTGGCATGTAAGTAATTGTTATGCTTCCTTTGGGGTATAATACCTTTCCTTCCTTCTCAGCTGAGCATTTCCCCAGCCCAGCCATCCTGGGATTTAACCCTTATAACTAGCTGAGTACCCAGGAGAGGAGCCCCTGTAATCTTGCAGGGGTTGAGCCTCTTCAGTATCTTCCAGCAAGATGTCTAGCTCTTACTAAGGAAAAGGAATCAAACTGTATGAACTCTAAAGATTTGGAGCATGAATATCTGTAGAGACAATTCCTCCACAGGAATCTATTCAGGAGTCCTTATTCCATGTTTCAGATTCCCAATTCGGGCCCTTATTTTACCAGGGCATATCTGTCTTAAATGAGCATTTAAAAATGTCTACAACCCCGAAGCTCTAATTATTGAAGTTGGATGCTTAACTAGAGGGTAATGGAGGGTAATCTACTTTACTCAAAGTCCCCTCTTCCACTGCAGGATAAGGAACTCTCTGTAAACTTCCATACAGACCTTCTGATGCTCAAATTTAGTCCTTAAGTTCTGAATTTCACATTATCATTCTGCAGGGCAATAATTCTGAAACAAACTGGAACCTTGGACGCTTTGAACACACCTCTCCTGGAGCAACAAACTACAAAGAAAATATATGGAATTAAAAATGACTACATGCATGCACAAGTTAGGGTAAATTCTGGACAAAAGATACAAAGAGGCCAAAAAAACCTGACTACCACTTCTGAAGAGCCCAGAGCAAAAGCCATGTGCTCTGCACTGAACACCACCTAAGGGGTAGACAACCCACCTAAGCCACCTTTCTGGCTCAACTCCTGGGCCTGCCTGTACCCCTACCCCATATGAGGAACAAGGTTTTCCCCAGCTCTCTTCCCACTGCCAGGGAGCAAGCAAGAAAACTAATGTTTGTTCTTGCTCCCCACTGCTGCAGCAGGAGCCCCAGTAAAGCCTTGTTTGACCTCATCAATTTCTATTGAATGGGGAAGGCCAAGAACCCTGATCAGTAATATTTACAACTTTGTAATAATAAGCTCCAGTGCTTTCTAGGCACTGTTGCCTTGATATTTTTCAAATACCTTAATTATTAAATCAATAAAGGAATTTCTCTCCAGTGGGATAGCTTCCCAGGTCACTACTGATGAAATCATTACTGATTAGAGTATACCATGTGACAAGAATTACCAGGACCCTACAGTCTTCAGAATAACATCCTCTTTGCCTGCCAGTTAGTGAATGACCTAGTCCCTGAGCCCATTTTGTTCTTGTTTAGTCACTTAATCATTTCAGACTTTTGTGACCCAATGCACTATAGCCCACCAGGCTCCTCTGTCCGTGGGATTCTCCAGGCAAGAATATTGGATGGATTGCCATTTCCTTCTCCAGGGGATCTTCTCGACCCAGGGATCAAACTCGTGTCTCCTGCATTGGCAGGCAGTTCTTTACCGTTGAGCCACCAGGGAAGCCCATTTTACTGCCTGCTTTCTGGCACTACTTGCATTAGTTTGGGTTCTTGGAGAAACAGGTGTTGGATAAGTTTACATGTGCAAGTCATTTTTGTGTGTGTGGAAAATTATCTAAGAGAAAAATTGAGAGTCAGAAGACGTTGGTAGAGTTCTTAGACTTTGATGTAGGTTCTATTACTATGATAGAGAGGAAGAACAAAAGAAAGTTGGGTAGGGAAAGTCCTAGATTGTAGCATAGCTCTCATAAAATTGCAGCAAGGCAGATGGGAAGTCTTCAAGCCACAGCTGCACATCAGAGGACTGTTGTCTCTGAGGAACAGGCTTGCCATAGTATGTTAGCCACGCTCAGTCACTGGCTAATGGGAAGTGTGGCTTGGGCACAAATGGCTGTGTTGGGTTTCAGAGTGCAGCAGCTGGGACCATCAGTCAGTTTCACTCCCTGTAATCAGAGGTTAGAGAGGAGCATTTTTTGGATAGCTGAAATCCAGAGTGATTTTCTCCTCTTTGGAAGGAAGATAAGCCCTTTGGAAGGCACCTTTTGAAAATGGCAGGAACTCTATCTGCCGAAGTTCCTGAGTGAGGGCATGGAGAATGGCACTTCTCACTGCCATCATATAGGAAAGAAAGAAATTTTTGTTATGTTGGAGCAATCTATGTTTTAGAGTCTGTTTGTAATAGAAGTTCATTTATTTTAGGAGATGTTTCTTCTCAGCCTACAGTTCTCTTCTGTCGTTGCAGCTATGTGCTTTTGCTAACATCTAACAAACTCAGCAGTGGCCACAGGACTGGAAAAGATCAGTCTTCATTCCAATCCCAGAGAAAAGCAATGCCAAAGAATGCTCAAATGACCACACAATTGCACTCATCTCACATGCTAGTAAAGTAGTGCTCAAAATTCTCCAAGCCAGGCTTCAGCAATACGTGAACCATGAACTTCCAGATGTTCAAGCTGGTTTTAGAAAAGGCAGAAGAACCAGAGATCAAATTGCCAACATCTGCTGGGTCATGGAAAAAATAAGAGAGTTCCAGAAAACATCTATTTCTGCTTTATTGACTATGCCAAAGCCTATGACAGTGTGGCTCACAATAAACTGTGGAAAATTCTGAAAGAGATGGGAATACCAGACCACCTGACCTGCCTCTTGAGATATCTGTATGCAGGTCAGGAAGCAGTAGACATGGAACAACAGACTGGTTCCAAACAGGAAAAGGAGTACGTCAAGGCTGCATATTGTCGCCGTGCTTATTTAACTTACATGCAGAGTACATCGTGAGAAACACTGGGCTGGAAGAAGCACAAGCTGAAATCAAGATTGCCGGGAG
Organism: Madoqua kirkii; assembly: GCA_006408675.1. Lineage (NCBI taxonomy): Eukaryota > Metazoa > Chordata > Mammalia > Artiodactyla > Bovidae > Madoqua > Madoqua kirkii. The sequence continues at coordinate 10,238 of SJYC01016741.1, forward strand.
AAATATCAATAAACTCAGATATGCAGATGACACCACCCTTATGGCAGAAAGTGAAGAGGAACTAAAAATCCTCTTGATGAAAGTGAAAGAGGAGAGTGAAAAAGTTGGCTTAAAGCTCAACATTTAGAAAATGAAGATCATGGCATCCAGTCCCATCACTTCATGGGAAATAGATGGGAAAGAGTGGAAACAGTGTCAGACTTTATTTTGGGGGGTTCCAAGATCACTGCAGATGGTGATTGCAGCCATGAAATTAAAAGGCTCTTACTCTTTGGAAGGAAAGTTATG
>SJYC01016742.1:0-22940 GCA_006408675.1 Madoqua kirkii
TGGGAAACAGTGGAAACAGTGTCAGACTTTATTTTGGGGGGTTCCAAGATCACTGCAGATGGTGATTGCAGCCATGAAATTAAAAGGCTCTTACTCTTTGGAAGGAAAGTTATGACCAACCTAGGTAGCATATTCAAAAGCAGAGACATTGCTTTGCCAACTAAGGTCCATTTAGTCAAGGCTATGGTTTTTCCAGTGGTCATATATGAATGTGAGAGTTGTACTGTGAAGAAAGCTGAGCGTTGAAGAACTGATGTTTTTGACTCACTGGAAAAGACTCTGATGCTGGGAGGGATTGGGGGCAGGAGGAGAAAGGGACGACAGAGGATGAGATGGCTGGATGGTATCACGGACTTGGTGGATGGACGTGAGTTTGAGTGAATTATAGGAGTTGGTGATGGACAGGGAGGCCTGGAGTGCTGCAGTTCATGGGGTTGCAAAGAGTCAGACATGACTGAGCAATTGAACTGAACTGCACTGAACTGCACTGAACTGAACATGTTCTGACTCATATTTTTCACTGCCCCCAGTAGTGCCCACTCTCGAATCTTTATAACATAATTTTCTGATCTAAAAAACAATGACCTGTCTTCACCCAAAGATTGTCTCTTATACCAGCAGGGATTATATCTTTGAGGTGGAAGCTATTTAAAATTCAAAATCTAATACTGCCCAGGGCTTTGGTGTCCTACCCTGATTGCTTATTAGATTTCTTTTTTTTTCTTTCTCTAGTCTACTTGAACATTGTTACCTGTGTGTTTCTGAATGCTGTGCATATGCCTCATTCTTAAAGCGTTTTGTTTTGATTTGATTGAAAACAACCATATATTCCCTAAATTTAGCATGTTGACTGTTATTCTTTTTCTTTGCCTAAATTAGGGGTTAACATTCTCTCTGGTTCCTTACTTTAGGTTTTCTCTGAAATACTGTTTTATATCTGGAAAATTTTAATCCTCTACTTCTCTGCTCTCTTATTTTATTACCCTTGCTTTTGGACCATCTTCCATATACTTGGTCCATGGTTTTAATAGAGAACACATTGTTGTTTTCTTTTCCTGTTCTGGTGTCCAACTCTGATTGGATAGCCATTCATTATGTAAGACCTCACTTTAACAAAGCTATTTTTCTGTCTGGAGTACCTTCTGAGATCTCTCTCACATTCCCAGGCTGTGTCCTTTAACAAACGATATAAAGCAGACAACTTCCATAGCCTCAGTTATTTCTTCCATGTCTGGGTCATTATTCTGCAACTATTTAGACTGGCCATATATCACAAATATATTTGCTACACATTGCTAATTGGTTGTTTTCATAATACTAACACCAAAAAAAGATGTCCTTTGGGGACTGTAATGCTAAAGTACGAGGTCAGTACGAAGTCAAGAAGCACCTGGAGTAACAGGAAAATTTGGCCTTGAAATGCAGAATGAAGCAGAGCAAAGACTAATAGAGTTTTGCCAAGAAAATGCACTGGTCATAGCAAACACCCTCTTCCAACAACACAAGAGAAGACTCTACACATGGACATCACCAGATGGTCAACACCGAAATCAGACTGATTATATTCTATGCAGCCAAAGATGGAGAAGCTCTATACAGTCAGCACAAACAGGACTGGGAGCTGACTGTGGCTCAGATCATGAACCCCTTTTTACCAAAATCACACTGAAAATTTTTTGCAGCCAAAGATGGAGAAGCTCTATACAGTCAATGAAAACAAGACCAGGAGCTGACTGTGGCTCAGATCATGAACTCCTTATTGCCAAATTCAGACTGAATTGAAGAAAGTAGGGAAAACCACTAGACCATTCAGGTATGACCTAAATCAAATCCCTTATGATTATACAGTGGAAGTGAGAAATAGATTTAAGGGACTAGATCTGATAGATAGAGTGCCTGATGAACTATGGAATGAGGTTCGTGACATTGTACAGGAGACAGGGATCAAGACTATCCCCATGGAAAAGAAATGCAAAAAAGCAAAATGGCTGTCTGGGGAGGCCTTACAAATAGCTGTGAAAAGAAAAGAAGTGAAAAGCAAAGGAGAAAAGGAAAGATATAAGCACACCCCTTAGGCACACAAAATACAAACTTAAGGTTTTCTACCCAGCTGCTGTGTTTTCTTCTTGACAATAAAAGGTTTTATCTGCAGCTCTGCCCTCAGGAGAAGCAGCGCTACTGCACGGCAGGCCCCCAGACAAGGCACTGTCCTCAGCTGTGCACGTTTCCTGTGAAGCAACACTAACGCGTCCAGATTTTCACAGCAGGGGCTTCTACTTGCAGGCTGATGACATGCTTACTGTTGAAAATGTCGGCGATGGGCTTTCCTGGTGGATTAGTGGTAAAGAATCCACCTACCAATTCAGGAGACACAGACTCCATCCCTGATCTGAGAAGATACCATGTGCCGCCAGGCAACTAAGCCTGTGCACCGCAGCTACTGAGCCTGTGCTCTAGAGCCCAAGGGCCGCAACTACTGGAGCTCTAGAGCCCTTGCTCCACAACAGGAGCGATTACCTCAGTGAGAAGCCCATGCATCCCCAACTGGAGGAAAGCCCTCCTAGCAACGAAGACCCAGGACAGCCAAAACGAAAAATTATGTCATATAAAACGGTGACTTAAAAAAAAAGTTGGAGATTATAGCCATGTGAGAGAGAGAGAGAGTGTGTGTGTGTTTCAGAATAATCTCCAATTCCCAGGAGAAATTGGGTAGGAGACAAAGATGCAGTGGTACAAAGGCAGATGGGAAGGGCAGCAAACACGGCTGCCTGAGGGAGGGGAGAGGAAGGAAGTGTCCACAATACCCGCTGTGGGGCTCGGCATCTGGGATCCAGGGAGAAGTGCTGAAGAAGCTGTGGGTTACCCAGCTGACAATGTGTAGTCGTTGAATGCAGATTCCTCAGCAGCTGAGTTTAGGGTCACCCCTCAGGGAGCCCGAGAGTTCTTGGTCTTGCCACACCTGTTCTTCTTTCAGTATAACCTCACAAGGACTCCCCAGGTGGCTCTAGTGGTAAAGAACCCACCTACCAATATAGGAGACTGAAGACATGAGTTCGAGCCCTGGGTTGGAAAGATCCGCTAGAGACGAGAACAGCAACCCACTCCAGTATTCTTGCCTGGAAACAAAACCATAGCCTTGACTAGATGGACCTTTGTTGGCAAAGTAACGTCTCTGTTTTTTAATATGCTGTCTAGGTCGGTCATAACTTTCCTTCCAAGGAGTAAGCGTCTTTTAAAATTTCATAGCTGCGATCACCATCTGCAGTGATTTTGGAGCCCCCCAAAATAAAGCCTTCCACTGTTTCTGCATCTGTTTGCCATAAAGTGATAGGACCAGATGCCATGATCTTAAGTTTTCTGAATGTTGAGCTTAAGGCCAACTTTTTCATTCTCCTCTTTCACTTTCATCAATAGGCTCTTTAGTTCTGCTCTGATATGTGGTATCACCTACATATCTAGGTTTATTGGTATTTCTCCCAGCAATCTTGATTCCAGCTTGTGCTTCATCCAGCCCAGTATTTCTCATGATGTACTCTGCTGCTGCAGACTAAGTCCCTTCAGTCATGTCCGACTATGTGAGAACCCATAGACAGCAGCCCACCAGGCTCCCCTCCCTAGAATTCTCCAGGCACTCTGCACATAAATTAAATAAGCACAGTGACAATATACAGCCTTGATGTACTCTTTTTCCTATTTGGAACCAGTCTGTTGTTCCACGTCCAGTTCTGTTGCTTCCTGACCTGCATACACAGCACATATCGGCACACAGAAGAGCTTCAGATGTCAGACCTCTTTCCTACTGCATTCCCTTGCCAAATTTCAAGTCTAGGTTATAACACGGTTTTTCTTCTTGGCTGACAATTTATTTTCTCACAGTTCTGAGAAGTTCAAGATCATGGTGCGAGTAGACTCGTCATCCTCATTGATAACCATCTTTTCACTGCAACCTCACTTGGCGGGAGACTGGGTTATTAACTTTATTCAGAAACCTTCAATAGCACATCTCACCTGGGGTTATTAGAAGTTCTTTGGTGTTACCGTATTACCTCTGCACACTTTGCCCAGTCTTCTCCCTCCTGATCTTTCTAAGTTTGATTTCATCCTTTGCTCCAACCAGAATCTCACCTCTTCCAGGAAGCCTTCCCAGGGGTTTTTTCCTCCTGATAATCATTTCGCATTTGTACCACCCACTCTTGGAGCATTTATACCTACTCCTATATAGGACTGTGACCTTTTCCCTCCTTGCTCCAAGCTTCCAGAGGGTGAGGCAGCCTCAACACTATCCTGGCAGAGGGTGAGGCAGCCTCAACACTATCCTGGCAGAGGGTGAGGCAGCCTCAACACTATCCTGGCAGACAGCTGGACTTCACCCACTGGCAGGTTTTGGAGGTTCTTCCGTGGGCAGTCACAACCCTGCCACACTGGAGGGCACTGTGTGGCCCCCTTCGCGCCTGTGACCAGATGAAGGCCACTGCCTTTTTGGCTCTCAGCCCTGGCCATTCCTCTGTGGGAAGCCCTTTTCTCTCCTGAGCTAACTCCGCCCCACACCCCCAGGCCTGCACAGTCAAGTTCCCGGCTCAGGGAGGCCTTTCCATAAGGGCCCTAGGTGAAACTTCCTTGTGAGCCACCTCACCGTCCCCCGGGGCCCCTGCTGGTCAAGAACAGGTGGGGGCCCTGGTGGGAGGGTTCTGTGAACATCCACACTAGCAATGGCTGGGGTGGGGAATAGGGGTGGAGGAGTCATCTCTCGGCAGAGGGAAGGGAGCAGGTTTTGTTCCCTCACCACCATCCTTTACAGTCAATGCCCCCTAAACACCCTGGAACCCGCTCCACCGCTCTGAGGGGTAGAGCCAGGCGGACAAGGAAGAGACAGTGACATCTCCGGGCCCAGTGAGAACACGTCCCCTAGAACTCCAGAGCCACTGTCCTGCCGTTCTGGAGCGCTCTCGGGGTTCAGAGATTTGGGATACAGTACCAGAAATGCCCTGGCAGTGCAGTGGTTAGAACGTGGCATTTTCACTGCTGGGGTCTAGGTGCAACCCCTAGTCATGGAAACTAAGATTCCACAAGACGTGTGGTGTAGCCAAAAAAGAAAAAAAAAAGAGAGATGTGGCACCAACTTCACCCTGAAGTCCAAGTAAGCCCATATGTCCTTTCAAAAGTAAAAACAAGCGATTCTTGGGAGCACAATATATAATTTTTATAAATGAGGTCATGTTCTGCCCGGAAGGAATCAAGGAGTCCAAGGAGAAAGAAGCACTCTGGTGGCTCTGAGGGCTCAGCCTGGCGCCCCCAGCCAAAGTCACAGGTAAGGCTCATCCTGGGACAGCTCCCACCTCTTTATGGGAGGAGCCGGCGACACAGCCTTCTTCTCAGAGTCTGCTACAGCTGAGCTGGAAAATAAAGAGACTTGAGTCAGCCCCAGGCGTCCAGAGAGCAGTGGGGAAGAAGCTGAGGGAGCACCCCCTCCCCTTTCCGTATCTGCTGAAACCAGAGACGTGGAGGCCAGGTTGCAGGGTGTTTCAGAATGCATAGGCCTCTCTAGTGGGGTCCCCCAAAGGGTCAGCTGACCACTTTCTGCCCCCAAGCAGTAAACTTGTCCTGGCTCCTAGTCTCAGAAATAGTGTGAAATGCTGGACTCTTTCTCCAGCACCTCTTCCCCCTACTCCTGTTGCCCCAAGGTAGGACACTGGCTCCAGAAGGGCCAAGCAATCAGATGACCCATGTCCCCAGCAACTCCTTCCCTCGGATTCTGAGCACCTGCTACATGGCAGGCACTGTATGCAGGAAGCGCTAATGAGATGAGGGCCAGCCACAGTCTAACAGGGCTGAGTTAATACGGAGTCAAAAACAAGACCTTTTCGTCCAGGGTAAGGCCTAAGGAGACACTGTGCCAGCAGATCCAAGGCAGGGACCCACCCTGCCCCCACCCCACCTGGCCCCTGGGGTTCCAGGGCCTCCCCTCCTCCCTTCCTCCACCTGAAGGAAGTGGAAGAGGTAGAAGGCAGCTTCCCTGGGAAATGCAGACACCCTGGGGGCAGGTGAAGCGGTGAGGGGGAATGGGGCAGCCTGCCAGTCTGGGGCTGGGCTCTGGTGAATCTGAAGACAGCAACACGGGCCATTCACTCACCGAGTTCTAACCCACTTGGCAGGACTGGCCGAACTGCCTTACCAATCTCATCATATTGCAAGCCCAGCAACCCCATCTTACAAAAGCAGCAGCTGAAGCTCAAGAAGGCCAAAAGACCAGTCCAGGACCACAGAGTTAATCAGCTGTAGGGCCCAGATACCACTGGGAGGGACCGGACACAATGCTGTGAAATTGCCCTTCTGCTGCCCATGATCTGTGTGACCTATGCAGAGCACCTGGCCTCAGTTTCTTTTTCTCCAACAGACGTCATCACTGCCTAACTTGTGGAATTATTAAGAGGCAGACATGCCACTGACTCCATTCTAAGAGCTTACAAATAGTTCATTATGTGAATTAAGCCTCATAATGACTCTGCTATCGACAGAATGTTTACTTCCACACAAATTCCATACATTAAAATCCTATGGCCCAGTGTTGATGGGGTTAGGAGGTGAAGCCTTTGGGAGATAACTAGCTCATGAAGGTGGAGCCCTTATAAGAGACCCTTCAGACCCCTGACTCCTTCCCCCATGTGAGGACATGGCAAAAAGATACCACCTAGAACCCAGGAAAGCGCCCTCACCAGACACTGAAGCTGCAGGGGCCTTTTACTTGGACTTTCTAGCTTCCAGAACCATGAGAACCAGTTTTCTGTTGTTTATAAACCACCCAGTCTGTGGGATCCTGTCCTAGCAGAACTCTCTAAAGTAAACACCACTACTCCGCCTATTTAATTAAGAGACACTGCCTGAGGCCAGGGACCAAAGTGGGTTTTGAGAGGCCTGAGGTTTACACAATTCTCTCTCAAGGACATAAAATTACAAAAACAAAAATGCCTAAAAAAAAAAGAGAGATGTGGCACCAACTTCACCCTGAAGTCCAAGTAAGCCCATATGTCCTTTCAAAAGTAAAAACAAGCGATTCTTGGGAGCACAATATATAATTTTTATAAATGAGGTCATGTTCTGCCCGGAAGGAATCAAGGAGTCCAAGGAGAAAGAAGCACTCTGGTGGCTCTGAGGGCTCAGCCTGGCGCCCCCAGCCAAAGTCACAGGTAAGGCTCATCCTGGGACAGCTCCCACCTCTTTATGGGAGGAGCCGGCGACACAGCCTTCTTCTCAGAGGCTGCTACAGCTGAGCTGGAAAATAAAGAGACTTGAGTCAGCCCCAGGCGTCCAGAGAGCAGTGGGGAAGAAGCTGAGAGAGCACCCCCTCCCCTTTCCGTATCTGCTGAAACCAGAGACGTGGAGGCCAGGTTGCAGGGTGTTTCAGAATGCATAGGCCTCTCTAGTGGGGTCCCCCAAAGGGTCAGCTGACCACTTTCTGCCCCCAAGCAGTAAACTTGTCCTGGCTCCTAGTCTCAGAAATAGTGTGAAATGCTGGACTCTTTCTCCAGCACCTCTTCCCCCTACTCCTGTTGCCCCAAGGTAGGACACTGGCTCCAGAAGGGCCAAGCAATCAGATGACCCATGCCCCCGGCAACTCCTTCCCTCGGATTCTGAGCACCTGCTACATGGCAGGCACTGTATGCAGGAAGCGCTAATGAGATGAGGGCCAGCCACAGTCTAACAGGGCTGAGTTAATACGGAGTCAAAAACAAGACCTTTTCGTCCAGGGTAAGGCCTAAGGAGACACTGTGCCAGCAGATCCAAGGCAGGGACCCACCCTGCCCCCACCCCACCTGGCCCCTGGGGTTCCAGGGCCTCCCCTCCTCCCTTCCTCCACCTGAAGGAAGTGGAAGAGGTAGAAGGCAGCTTCCCTGGGAAATGCAGACACCCTGGGGGCAGGTGAAGCGGTGAGGGGGAATGGGGCAGCCTGCCAGTCTGGGGCTGGGCTCTGGTGAATCTGAAGACAGCAACACGGGCCATTCACTCACCGAGTTCTAACCCACTTGGCAGGACTGGCCGAACTGCCTTACCAATCTCATCATATTGCAAGCCCAGCAACCCCATCTTACAAAAGCAGCAGCTGAAGCTCAAGAAGGCCAAAAGACCAGTCCAGGACCACAGAGTTAATCAGCTGTAGGGCCCAGATACCACTGGGAGGGACCGGACACAATGCTGTGAAATTGCCCTTCTGCTGCCCATGATCTGTGTGACCTATGCAGAGCACCTGGCCTCAGTTTCTTTTTCTCCAACAGACGTCATCACTGCCTAACTTGTGGAATTATTAAGAGGCAGACATGCCACTGACTCCATTCTAAGAGCTTACAAATAGTTCATTATGTGAATTAAGCCTCATAATGACTCTGCTATCGACAGAATGTTTGCTTCCACACAAATTCCATACATTAAAATCCTATGGCCCAGTGTTGATGGGGTTAGGAGGTGAAGCCTTTGGGAGATAACTAGCTCATGAAGGTGGAGCCCTTATAAGAGACCCTTCAGACCCCTGACTCCTTCCCCCATGTGAGGACATGGCAAAAAGATACCACCTAGAACCCAGGAAAGCGCCCTCACCAGACACTGAAGCTGCAGGGGCCTTTTACTTGGACTTTCTAGCTTCCAGAACCATGAGAACCAGTTTTCTGTTGTTTATAAACCACCCAGTCTGTGGGATCCTGTCCTAGCAGAACTCTCTAAAGTAAACACCACTACTCCGCCTATTTAATTAAGAGACACTGCCTGAGGCCAGGGACCAAAGTGGGTTTTGAGAGGCCTGAGGTTTACACAATTCTCTCTCAAGGACATAAAATTACAAAAACAAAAATGCCGGGACTTCTTCCAAAGCCCTTGAAGGCCCCACGAAGCTTCCTCTGCTTTGCAGGAAACCCACCCCAGGCTGGGTGGGGATTCATTTGCTCCTCACATGAAAAGCCCTGGTAGGACATTTCCTGCCACAGCTGACGCTAGACAGACGGGACTTTGAAAAGCACAAGCAGGATAGAGGGCTGGTCTCAGAAGGGGCACTGAGGCGTCCTCACCTCTCTGCAGGCTTGCCTGCCACCAGCACCTTCTGTGAAGACATGACAATCGAGGGCGGCATGGCTTCCCGGCGGCCATCGCGAGTACAGTAGTAGTTGTTGGAGAGTCTGTGGCTGGGGCCCACGGGGAGCTTGGGAGGAGGCTGAGTTCTGAGAAGAAAAAACATGGGCACTGAAGCAAAGTGACAGTTGTTCTCTCCACACCGCTGGGCTGCAGCCTGGGCCCAGCACCTCAGTCACAAGGCCTGGCGTGGGCAGCCACTGGGATGTGCTGGCGGCCAGGGGTATCCCTTGATACGCCACCGGTGGCACAGGCCTGGGGAAGGACCAGGGCCCAGAAGCTGGTGGAAGCCCTGGCACTGGATGTGAAGGTGCTGGAAGGCGAGGCTGGGTCTGCCCCAGAAGTGGAAGGCATGGAGAAGCCTTTTGTGAGGGAGGCCTGCTCCCACCCCTGAGCTTGGCCAGAGATTGGCAGCAGGCTTCATTTCCACCCACAGGTTCTCAGGAAATGAAAAGGCTCTGCCCACTACCTGTCAAGCAGGTATGGTCAGCAAACCAACACTGGGGCAACAGCCCCAGACTCAGCTCATTCTGAGGGGCCCTGTCCCAAGGGCCAGCCTGCAGAACCTCTGGGCTTGCAGTTCTTACAGAAGCTCTCTGAAGAACTCTACAGAAGTGAAAGGAATTCTCCAGGCAAGATACTGAAGTGGGTAGAACCAAACCTGGGTCTCCTGAACAGCAGGCAGATTCTTTAACATGTGAGCCACCAGGGAAGCCCAGGGGATCAAGGCTTATTACTCAGAGCAATTTCTCCTCTGAGGTTTCTGCTGCCACCTTGTGGCTGCTGCCCCCAGAGGAAAGGTAAACAGAGCTCTTTCCTCACTTGGGTTAAAGAAATACACAAAGTTTGAGGCTAATCTCGCTAACCCCATGGAAAAGAAATGCAAAAATGCAAAATGGCTGTCTGAGGAGGCCTTACAAACAGTTGTGAAAAGAAGAGAAGCGAAAAGCAAAGGAGAAAAGGAAAGATATAAGCATCTGAACACAGAGTTCCAAAGAATAGCAAGAAGAGATAAGAAAGCCTTCTTCAGCGATCAGTGCAAAGAAACAGAGGAAAACAACAGAATGGGAAAGACTAGAGATCTCTTCAAGAAAATTAGAGATACCAAGGGAACATTTCACGCACAGATGGGCTCGATAAAGGACAGAAATGGTATGGACCTAACAAAAGAAGAAGATATTAAGAAGAGGTGGCAAGCATACACAGAAGAACTGTACAAAAACGATCTTCACGACCCAGATAATCATGACGGTGTGATCACTCACCTAGAGCCAGACATCCTGGGATGTGAAGTCAAGTGGGCCTCAGAAAACATCACTATGAACAAAGCTAGTGGAGGTGATGGAATTCCAGTGGAGCTTTCTCAAATCCTGAAAGATGATGCTGTGAAGTGTTGCACTCAATATCCCAACAAATTTGGAAAACTCAGCAGTGGGCTTAGGACTGGAAAAGGTCAGTTTTCATTCCAATCCCAAAGAAAGGCGATGCCAAAGAATGCTCAAACTACCGCACTATTGCACTCATCTCACACGCTAGTAAAGTAATGCTCAAAATTCTCCAAGCCAGGCTTCAGCAATACGTGAACCGTGAACTTCCAGATGTTCAAGCTGGTTTTAGAAAAGGCGGAGGAACCAGAGATCAAATTGCCAACATCTGCTGGATCATCAAAAAAGCAAGAGAGTTCCAGAAAAACATCCATTTCTGCTTTATTGACTATGCCAAAGCCTTTGACTGTGGATCACAATAAACTGTGGAAAATTCTGAAAGAGATGGGAATACCAGACCACCTGACCTGCCTCCTGAGAAACCTATATGCAGGTCAGGAAGCAACAGTTAGAACTGGACATGGAACAACAGACTGGTTCCAAATAGGAAAAGGAGTACGTCAAGGCTGTATATTGTCACCCTGCTTATTTAACTTATATGCAGAGTACATCATGATAAATGCTGGACTGTAAGAAACCCAAGCTGGAATCAAGATCGCCGGGAGAAATATCAATAACCTCAGATCTGCAGATGACACCACTCTTATGGCAGAAAGTGAAGAGGAGCTAAAAAGCCATCAAGGCTGTATATTGTCACCCTGCTTGTTTAACTTATATGCAGAGTACATCATATGATGTAACCTGCAGATGACACCACCCTTATGGAAGAAAGTGAAGAGCTAAAAAGCCCCTTGATGAAAGTGAAAGAGGAGAGTGGAAAAGTTGGCTTAAAGCTCAACATTCAGAAAACTAAGATCATGGCATCTGGTCCCATCACTTCATGTGAAATAGATGGGGAAACAGTGTCAGACTTTTTGGGGGGTCCAAAATCACTGCAGATGGTGACTGCAGACATGAAATTAAAAGACACTTACTCCTTGGAAAGTTATGACCAACCTAGATAGCATATTTAAAAGCAGAGACATTACTTTGCCAACAAAGGTCCGTCTAGTCAAGGCTATGGTTTTTCCAGTGGTCATGTATGAGTGACCACTGAGTTGGACTGTGAAGAAAGCTGAGCACAGAAGAACTGATGCTTTTGAACTGTGTTGTTGGAGAAGATTCTTGAGAGTCCCTTGGACTGCAAGGAGATCCAACCAGTCCATTCTGAAGATCAGCCCTGGGATTTCTTTGGAGGGAATGATGCTGAAGCTGAAACTCCAGTACTCTGGCCATCTCACGCGAAGAGTTGACTCATTGGAAAAGACTCTGATGCTGGGAGGGATTGGGGGCAGGAGGAGAAGGGGACGACAGAGGATGAGATGGCTAGATGGCATCACTGACTCGATGGACAGTGAGTCTGAGTGAACTCGGGAGTTGGTATGGACAGGGAGGCCTGGCGTGCTGCGATTCAGGGGGTCGCAAAGAGTTGGACACGACTGAGCAACTGAACTGAACTGAACTGAAGGAGTGTGCGTGAGAAGAGAAAGCCGAGGCTACTTTGGCTTGTTTTGCTTCCAAAGTAAAGTATACGACCCTGTGGCGTCTGTGAGGATTAGTAGGTAGTGAGAACATCCTGAGGCTAGGGACAGAGGACCCAGGATGAAAGCCAAGAACTGACATTTCGTTGATTTATCAAGCTCTGTTCCAGGCGTTGGGGATACAAGGCATTCCTGCCCTTCTGGGTCTGACATTCTAGTGCAGAATCAATAAATCAAAGTAGTATTAGTAAATAAAATATATAATAAGCTCGGGCGCACAAAAGAAGGATCAGGGAGGGGATGAGGCGTTCCTAAGATAATTAGGCAGAACATTTGATGCATGAGGAACGTTAAATATCGTAAGATGACAATACTTGTCAGTACGAGTTCATTTGCATCTCCAGAGGTTTTTAATTTCAAATAGGCCCCATATCTTTCGATATGTCTGTCACTGGGGAAAGAGGGGAAGACCCTCAAATAGGGGGTCCCCTGGTATTCGGACACTTACGGTACTCAAAGCCCGGGGCTGCAGCGGGATCTCTGGCCATGGGCCCCGCCCCGGGTGTGGGCCCCGCCCCCCGGATGTGTGCGCAGGCGTGCGAGAGGATAAGAGAGAGGCCGGGAGTGCGCGTGGACCCAGCCGGCGCTGAGCGGGGGTGGTACGATGAACGGTTGGGTGCTCGGGGTCTATCGCGGCGTGCTGCGGCCCTAAGCCTGGGGCTGCGGGTACTGCTCGGCTTCGGGCTGTGCCTGGAGACCGCCCCGACTCCCATCCAGACCTGGTCCCCGACTCAGGCCCCAGGTGAGTGAACTTGCAGCGCGCGAGCCCTCAACCCCTGCAGTCTAGCTCCGCCTTCTCCCGCCAGCAGCGCCTCACCATTGGCTACGCCGCAAGTCTGTCCAGGACACTCCCCCCGCACACGGTTCTAGGGGAGCCTAGCCCTTGAAAGAGCTTTCTCCAATGATGGACCCTGCGCCGGGGTTGCTGTGCCTGCCTTTAACTGCCCTGCTTCGGCCCTCTCACACCCAGCACCTGCTCTGCTTTGTCGTGCCCCATTGTCACCTCCAAGCTGCCCTTCACCCCAGCACAAGCAGGAAAGTTCTTTACAGACTCTGGTTGTCCGACCTCCAGCCTTAACGTGGCTGGTTATCTGGCGCCTGCTACCCGGGGCCATTTGCCTGAGTTTCCTCGGCGACCATCTCCCGCCCTCTCAACCTCTGCACCTTCCTTCTCTGGACTTAGGAGAGAAAGAAAGTTCTTCCCTGGCACCCCAGGCCCTAGGACACGTTCGCCCTGGCCTCAGTGATGGTGGCTCTCTCAGAGGTTCCCAGAGGCAGTGGGGCAGGTTAGAATGACCTCCCTGTGCACACAGGTGCCCCCGACTTTCAGCTGTAGACTCAGATGCACACACCCGCGGGTCCTGTCTTAATCTGGTTCCCCTTCTTACTCCTGCCTTTTCAAGCTAAGTGTCCCTCCTTCCTTCAAGGATCAAGCCATTAACCAAACTCAGGCTCTTTACACCCAAGCAGTCTCTTTCCTTCAGCACCCTGAGGTAGGGACTCCTAGCATGGCCCCTTTCCCAGGTGGGGAAACTGAGGCTGGGAGGGCCAGTCACTGATCTCTCCAAACCACAGCCCTGTAAGGCCCCATTGGCTCTGCTCTGCCACCCACTTTATAGGACACACACACACACACACACACACACACACACACACACACTCCCTGACGCCAGGGAGGGAGGTCAGAGGTTGCTCCGGAGAGGGGCAAGACTTGGGGAGGGAGCTGTAGGCTTTCAGATCCCCATGGCAGGGAAGGAAGTCAGCTCCAGGCCATTCCACAGAGCTCAGGGTCGATGGGGCCCACAGGTATATTTGGGCCTGGAGGCCAGCTTGCAGACCGGCTGGCTGTGGAGGGTGGGAGGTTGGAGTGGGGCTTTACTCAACCTTGCCCCTGTGAGCAGAGGTGGAAGGGGCAAGAGGACCAGAATCAAATGGAACAGAGCTAGGCTGGGGCCAAGCCAGGTATTTGCTACCCACCCTGCTGCACCCAGGAGGAAGCCATAAAGGCCACTCCCTCGGTCCCTCAGACTCCAGTCTGCTGGCCCAGCTTCCAGGCCTGTTTATGTCCCTCCTGCTCAGGGTCCCGGAAGGCTCATATCTCAGCTGGACTCAGCCCAGACCATTGTATGAGCTGTGTCCATTTATCATCAGGCAGTACCCTGGGTTTACAGTCAAAAGGTCACGGCCCTGACCATGGCTAAGTGTCCACTTTACGCAGGTACCAGTTCAAGGGCCATTGTTCTTAGACGCTGGGCTTCAGGGGTCTCTGAGAGGAGCCTGAGACCCCTCCCAGGAAATAAGCTGGAGACGTGAAGTCTGAGGAGGAAATCATGGAAGTGCAGAGGGGAGGGAGGAGAGGGAGTACTGGGCCCGGGAACGGCATGGGCGAAAGGTGGAAATGGGCCAGGCCTCTTGCCACAGCAGCATGGTGGCTAGGCCAGAGGGAGCTTGATGAAGAGGAGGAATGTAGGAGGAAGCAAGGTCCAGGAAGGGTTCAGGGCTGGTCAGGACTTGCCTGCCACGTATAGGATGTAGGCTGTGAGAGGGTCAAGGGACCAAGGGATGGTTTTGAGCAAAGGGGAGGCAAGGGTGGGTGGCCTAATGGTGTGACTCTGAGAGGTCCCTGGTGTCTGAGGGAGATGGGAGTGGGGAACCTGGGGAAGAGGCGGCACAGTCAGGATGGGGAAAGTGGCCAGAAGTTCTGGGAGGAATTCGGTGGGTGGGTCAACAAGTCATGGTGACCAAGCAGGTCCTTTACGCAAGGCCTCACTTTCCCCTTCGCTAAGTTGCTACTGTTCAGTCACTCAGTCTTGTCTAACTCTTTGCAGCCCCATGGACTGCAGCACGCCAGGCTTCCCTGTCCTTTATCATCTCCTAGAGTTTGCTCAAACTCATGTCCTTGAGTCGATGATGCCATCTAACCATCTCATCGTCTGTCATCTCCTTCTCCTCCTGCCCTCAATCTTTCCCAGTATCAAGGTCTTTTCCAATGAGTTGGCTCTTCACATCAGGTGGCCAAAGTATTGAAGCTTCAGCTTCAGCATCAGTCCTTCCAAAGAATATTCAGGGTTGGGATAATCAGATAATCCTTTAGAATTGACTGGTTTGATCTCCTTGCTATCCAGGAGGGCAGAGTCTTCTCCTTTGCTAAGGATAGCTGGGACATAACAGGCCCTGTTGACTCTGACGGTGGGCCTCAGCCAGGCCAGGTTCAGAGATGGCCCCTCCCCTAGGCTGTTTAACCACAAGCTTGGAGAGACTCTTGGGGAAACCATCTGGCCATTTGGAACCTGGTAAAGACCCCAGGATCAGTGAGACCTGGGTTTGAAGCCTGACTCTGCCACTAGCTTGTAGCCATGGGCCTTTTCCTCTCCTGTGTGTCTTCTGTAGAATGGGCATGGCTCTACAATCTGACCAGTAGGGCTCTTGGTGAGGCGTGAACTGCTGGGCTCCAGGCCCCCCCCACAGTGCATCCTTAGCAGAGGTGGTAACCACCAGTGTAGTTGCTGGGACCTGACTTTCTCCTGGTGGACGCAGCTTGTGACACTGTCCTAGCTGAGGGTCCAGACCTCCCACTTGTGCACATCCCTCAGGCCCCAGCGCAGGCTCGTGCCCGCCCACCAGCTTCCAGTGCCGGAGCGATGGCCGCTGTGTGCCCCTCATCTGGCGTTGCGACGTTGACCAGGACTGCCCTGATGGCAGTGATGAAGAGGAGTGCGGTGAGGGGCCATGCCCTGGGGGTGGGGCTTATCAGGGCCACGCAAGGAGGTGCTTGTGGAAGGGGTGTGGGTTTCAGGCAAGGAACTCTGGGGTGGGCGGGGCCTCAAGGCGGGCAGCTAGATCTTTGGGTTAAAAGATGGGTTTGCAGGGCAGCAAGTTAGTGGGGTCTTGGTTGGAAGGTGGTGCTAATAGAAGGGCAGAGCCCTTGGGATGAGCAGACCTTGTAGGGTCCGTCATTCTCCGGAAGGTGGGGCTTGCAGCGGGGTGAGGGGTGGGGAGTACCCGTGCTCTCCTGGGTGGGTGTTTGGCCTGACTCGCCCTATACCCCCAGGTGCTGAGGAGCCCAGTGTCAGCCCCTCCCCTTGTGGCATCATGGGTGACTGTCCTGACCGCAACGAGAATCTCAACTGCGGGCCCCAGCCCTGCCCGAAAGGCGAGCTGTGCTGCACGCTGGACGGTCTGTGTATCCCGAGCACGTGGCTCTGCGACGGCCACCGGGACTGTTCCGACTACAGCGACGAGCGTGGCTGCGGTGTGTGTCTGTGGGGGCTGGGAGGCTTGGTCAGTAGAGCAGGGTGCCTGGCACCTTCCAGTGTGTGACGAGGCGGGGAGCGTGTCTGCCTGAGCCCGCATACCCACGGGAATGCAGGAGGGCACTCGGGTAGCAAGTGCTTACCAGCCTTGCTCACTCAGTCTAGGGCTGGAGGGAGAGTCCCAAGTTCCCACACCCCAGGGCACTGGGACACCCCTTCATCCTTCCAGCCCCAGGGCTCCCTCCCCTGCTGCTGAATGCCTGGACTTGTTGCAGGAACCACGACCCACCAGGAGGGGAGGACCATGTCCATGGGGACTCCTGTGACCCTGGAGAATGTCAGTTATCTCAGAAATGCCACAGTCACCACCATCGAGGACTGGGACTCTGTTCAGTCTGGAAACCAAAGTGCTTATGGGATTATCGCAGCTGTAGGTAATGTGAACAGCTCCTGCCCCCATGCCCATGCCCACACCTGGAAGCTGCCCTGGAGAATGGACAAGCTACGTGCTCCCCTTTCCAGGGTGTTGAGAGCTTGATGGATGTGGGGGCCTCCCGCCACCCGCTCACCCACTCCCCTCTCTCTCCCCACAGCGGTGCTCAGTGTCAGTCTGGCTGCTGGCATCCTGTTCGCAGTGTCCCGGCTCTGTGCCCAGGGATGCCTGGACCCACTGGGGCTGCTGGCGTTCGTGAAGGGGTCACTTCAGCCAGAGAGGAAGACCTCGGTGCTCTGAGCATGCACTCTCACCCCCATATCACACGTCCCCCGAGTATGGCAGGTAGAGAGAACCCACATGTGGCTGCTACCATATCAGCCCCCAGACCTGGCTGCTTCTGTCTTCACAGCGCCAAGCACCTGTGCTCCTGCATATGTGACCCTGGAGGCTGGGGTTGCCCGGACCCTCCCCTGGACACGAAGAGCCTGGATGGGGAACATGCCACAGCCGGAGCTGAGGGGCTGGCCCCGGATCACTCTTGGGGCGGCCCCCTTACTCAGATACTATTGCTACCTCTCTTTCAGAGTGGTGATTAAAGCTAGTTCACATTCTCTGCCTGTCTTTGGGCCTCTGTCTCCCTCTGCCTGGGTGGCCTGGGGGCTCTGTCGGGGAGTGCCTGCCTATAGAGGGTGGGAATCAGGGACCTAGCCCTGGGCACCCTCTTGGCCACTCTGCCTCCTGGAATCAGGACAGGGGACGGTGGGGCTGGAACCAGTTTGCACTCCCAGAGAGGAGTAGATCTTGGGCGGTGCCTCCTGGAGTGCTGGTTGGGGGACCTCCATCCGTTTCAGCTTCCTGTCTTTGAGACAGAAGCTGGATGGCCCCCAGTTGGTCTCCACCTTGTTTCAAAATGTAGGTTTTATTGTTATTCAGGCATTGAGGCCTGAAAAGACTGATCCTGAAGCTAAAGCTTCAATCTTTTGGCCACCTGATGCAAAGAGCTAACTCATTGGAAAAGACTGATGCTGGGAAAGATTGAGGGCAAAAGGAGAAGGGGGGCAGAGAGGATGAGATGGCTGAATAACATCACTGAGTCAGAGGACATGAATCTGAGCAAGCTCTGGGAGATAGTGGAGGACAGGGAAGCCTCGTGTGCTGCAGTTGGACACAACTGAGCTGCAGCAGCAGCTGGGGTGTCGGCACTGACTGTTATAAACGTCTCAGCCTGTCAACAGCAAGGACAGCACCTAGGGCACCCACTGGGCCCCTATTACAGCAAGACCCCGACAGATGTTCCCCAACCAGAGCCAGTGTGGTGGCTGGGCCAGTGCAGGATGTACTTCAGCAAAACCCGTTTGGTTGCCCTGTGCATGATGCAGAACTTCCCCGACAAGGAATCGAACACGTGACCCCTGGATGGAAGTGCAGAATCTTTACTGGCCCATTGGGGAAGTCCTGCCCATCAAGGAACTTTGAGGGACAAGATTTGTCCTGAAGGTCCTGGAGGGTACATGGCAGGCCCCCCACTGAGAGAGAGCAAGGTGGGGAGGACTTCCCTGGTGGTCCAGAATCTGCCTGCCAGTATAGGGGACATGGCTTCAGTCCAGGCTCTGGGAAGATTCCACATGGTTTGGTACAACTAAGCCCGTGCACTACAGCTACTGAGCCCATGTCCCAGAGCCTGTGCTCTGCAAGAAGACAAGCCACCGCAATGAGAAGCCCTTGCGTAGCAACTAGAGAGTGGCTCCCACTTGCTGCAGCTAGAGAAAGCTGGTGCACAGCAGTGAAGACCCAACACAGGCAACTTAAATAAAATTAATGGAAGGACTGACGCTGAAGCTGGAACTCTAATCCTTTGGCCACCTGATGTGAAGAGCTGACTCACTGGAAAAGACTCTAATGCTAGGAAAGATAGAGGGCAGGAGGAGAAGCGGATGACAGAGGGCAAGATGGTTGGATGGTATCACTGACTCAGTGGACACAAGTTTGAGCAAACTCTGGGAGATGATGAAGGACAGGGAAGTCTGGTGTGCTGCAGTCCATGGGGTTGCAAACAGTTGGACATGACCGAGCAACTGAACAACAGCAACAAATAAAAATTAAAAAAAAAAAAGATCCTTGGGGGAGAGAGAGAGGGAAAGCAGGCCTAGGGCTCTGCCTATATTAGGGCCTGAGGGTCAGGAGCCTCAAGTTCTCTCGATTAAAGCACAAGAGCTGGAACTAGGGTCCCAGAAGGAAATCAGGTGATAACTGATCACCTAAATTATCAGTTATCCAGATCCCCCAGGGTTTCTAAAAGGGGCACCTTCATGGGTACGTCACGTAATAACCAGGTAGGTTGTATTGCTAGTAGCTGTGTTGTGCAGCTGGTGATGTGTTTGTTCACAACATTCACGATGGACATCAGCAATCAAAAGCTTTGTGTCAGGGACTTCCAGTGGTTAAGGCTCCAGGCTTCCAATGCAGGGGCATGGGTTTGATCCCTGATCGAGGAACTAAGACCCTGCATGCTGAGTGGCGTGGCCAAAAAAGGAGAAAAGTTTACCGTCAGGCAGTCACACTGCACTGGCCCTAGGGATGAGCAGGGCAGGGGGATGGTGGCTCTGGGTGGGTTGGTATGCACACGGGAGGCACAAGTTACTGGTGACTTGTTAGTTATCTCCAGTAACTCGCTTACTCCTTGAGGGACAGTCCGTTCCTGAGCAGTGAGGCCCCAGCCGCCAGGGTGTTGAGACTATAGAAAGAGGAAATTCCCTGGCAGTCCAGTGGTTACAACTCTGAGTTTTCATTGCCCAGGCTGTGGGTTCAAACCCTAATCAGGAAGCTAATCCCTCAGGCTGTGTGGTGCAGCCAAAAAAACAAAGAATACAGAAAGTGTGGTTAATATACCCTAGCTGCAGGGTGATGAGGACAGAATTCTCCTCTCTCATTTTTTCATGTCCTAATGGGGTGGCCGGTGCCCTTTTAGCCTCGGGAAGCACCCAGGTACCCACACAGTGTCTTGGGGCTCAGACATCCAGCAGGCAGAGAGCTGGCCCCTGATGACAAGATGCTGAGAGAGGACAGAGTTTCCTGGGGGTATGAAAGTTCAGCTTTGGGACCCTGCTCCCATAGGAGATGGGTGTTTTTGTTTTATTTTGTCTGTGCAGCCAGGGTTGAGGGATCTTAGTTCCCTGACCAGGGATTGAACCTGCGCCCTTGGCAGTGAAAGTGTAGAGTCTTAGCCACTAGACCACTGGGCAGTTGCCCATGGGGTCTGAAGTCGGGGCCTCAGGCAGCGTGTTGGGGGCTCAAGTTCTCTGTCAAGCAGCTGTGGGGGCTTGGTAAGTGGGCTGCAGCCAGGATAGGGGAACTTGACCAACAGTGGAGCAGAGGGTGCCCAGCCTCCTGGGGTACAAGGCCTTCCCTTGGTGCCCGCTGGGCACCCCCAGCCCCCAAGCTGGCCCAAGTTTCATGCTGCAGAACGAGAACACTGATGGGCTTCTGGTTTTCAGGAAGGAGTTATGCCAGACAGTAGAATTTTCTCTTTTTTTTTTAAGATTTTTTTTTTCCCACTTTCATTTTTGTTCAGGTGTGGCCAGCCAGAGTGGGCCATGGAGGCAGGTCAGGGGGTGCGAGGCTGGTGTCAGACGCCACCTGAGCTGATGAGGTCTAAGGTCTGGATCTTCCTCGGGTGTGAGCTGGGTTTTCAGTGATCAGTGGCACAAACCACTCTGTACCCACTGGCCCCAAACTCCCACTGGTATATTCTCTCACCTGGCTGGTGTCTCTTTATCTTCCTGTGAATGGTGGCTGCTGGCATCTCGGGGCTGGACTGGCTGGATGTCACTGTGTCACTGGATGGCACCAGGGTTATGTCTGATGCACAGGTGGGTGGGGGTGCCTGGGACAGCTGGGCCTCTCCGTCTGCGTGATTTTTCCAGTTGGCCCTTCTATGTGGTCACCCGAGGGGGATGACTGAAGTCTTTTTCTGACAACTCAGGGGTTCCCCCAAAGTAGAGAGCTGAAGCCCCCAGACCTTCTAACACTCAGACCTAGAACTGGGTCACCAGTTCCGCCATGTTCTGCTGATTCAGTGGAGTTTCAGGTCAGCCCAGATGTGCGTCGGGGCAGAGGTGGTGACCCCACAAGGGCATGAATGCCAGGAGGCCTGGTTCATCAGGGCCACCAAGGGGACAGAAGGCCGGGAACGGGCAGGCCACGGTGGGTGACTCCTGGCCACCGGAGCCTGCTGAGTGACCGTGGGCAAGTGGCTTTGCTGTCCAAGGGCCAGCTTTATCATTGGCATGCTGGGGCAGCCATGGTTACAAACACCTGTCTCGCTTGAGCAGGCCGGGATTTCAGCAGCCTTTGTTCTCTTGAGCAGGTCACCGTGTGCTGCCAGTTACCCATCCTGTCCAGTGGGCAACGAGCCCAATGAGTCACTTTCAGGATACTCCAGGGGTAGTCCAGGTTGAAAAGGGAGGAAAGGGAGGAGGGATGCTGAGGGGGGGAACGTGGTCAGTGGGCCTGGGTCCTGGTGCTTGGGGAATTCTGATGGGCCTGAGAAGCGAAGGGTTGCAGTGGGGTGGGGGCTGCAGCAGTGAAGACAGGGGGTCCAGGGTGCATGTGTGTGTCTGTATATATCTCTCCAGCTCTCACCATTTCTCTCTCTTTTTCGTTGAGGGAAACTCACATAGCGTTAATTAGCCATTAGCTATTTTAAAATCTGGGCTTCTCTGGTGACTCAGCAATAAAAGAATCCATCTGTCAATTCAGGAGACCCAGGTTTGACCTCTGGGTTGGGAAGATCCCCTGGAGAAGGAAATGGCAACCCACTCCACTGTTATTGCCTGGGAAATTCCATGGACAGAGGAACCTGGCAGGCTACAGTCCATAGGGTCACAAAGAGTCAGACACAACTTAGTGACTAAACAACAGTTTTAACGTCTACCATGCATTTAGTACTGTGCAGTGTTGTGTGACCCTCAACTCTATCTAGCTGCAAAACATTTTTATCTCCCCAAAGGGAAACTCCAGCCCCTCATTTAGGGTCATTCCTTCCCCCATCCCCTAAGCCCAGGCACTCCAGAGCCCCTGCTCCAGAATTAAGAGCCTTCTTGCTGCAACTAAGACTGATGCAATTAAAAAAAATAAATAAAGATATTTGTTGGGGCCTTCCCTAGTGGTCCACTGGTGAGGACCTCATGCTTCCACTGCAGGAGCTGGAGTAGGATCCTTGGTTGGGGAACTAAGATCCCAAAAGCCAAGTCCAGAAAAAAACAGATAGCTGAATGGTATTATACTAGGTATTAGGCACTGTTCTAGGTGTGCAGGATACAGCAATAAAGGAAAAAGACCCCCTAAAAGTGGGGAGGGTGTTTTTGCTGATAGTGGAGAGGGGACACTGTTACAGTGGATGGGCACTCAAGTGGGAGCCTGGAGGTGATCATATTGGTCTAGGGAGGGCATCATGGTGCTGGTGCAGGTGGTGAGAAGTGGTCAGATTCTCTATTTGTTTCCAGGGGAAAGTCGATCTCCTGTGCCCGTGAGAAAGAGGAAGCAAGAGCGCCTCCGAGGTACCTGGGGTGAACTGCGGAAGGATAGAGCCCACCATGCTGGGAGGAAGAGGGGGTAGGCGGGGAGGAGGGAGGGGGACCACGGGGAGTGGAGCTCTGGACCTGCGGGGCCACCACGTGGAGAGATCAGGAAGGCGCTCGGTCTGTGGGCTGGAGAGAGAAGTTTAGTTGTCTCAGTGAGTGTCCCTGGATTGGAGAGGGGGAGGGAATGTACCCATAACTAGCGGTTTCTGGGGGTGAGGAAGAATCAGGAAAGAAGGAGCGACTCTAGGGATGAGAAGGAAACCCAGAGAGTTCAGGACAGAGTGAATCAAATAAGAGAGCACCATCGGGGCCCAGGCTGCGAGGCTTCCTGTAAAACCCGGAGAGGGGGAGACCTGGGGTTTAACACCGTGGAGGTCATTGGTGATGAAGGCAAAAGCAGCTCCACAGGTTGAAGATAAAGTAGGAAGGAGAAAGGGTGTGTGGGTGACTTTTCCTACAGTTTTTCTTGGGGTGGGGCAGAGTGGAGGCTGAGACTAGGGCAGAGGCTAGACTGGGAGGGTGCTCAGGCTTTTTTTTTTTTTTTTTTTGCCTTAAAGTGGAAGATGCCAGGAGAGCGGCTCCAATTGGGG
>SJYC01016749.1:0-14910 GCA_006408675.1 Madoqua kirkii
CCCCCCCCACCCCCGCCCACACACACACAAAGGCCCTGGCACCACCCAGCAGAGCAGAGCTGTGCATACACATTTTATTTTAAATCTAGCTGGAAGTGCAGGGCTTGTCTGGGCTGTGCAGGGAAGAACAGACACACACACACATACTCACTCACTGCCCCCACAGCCCGGCCTGCTTGGGGTCACCTGACTCCTTCAGCTAGAGGCCCAGGCAGGGAGCACGTGATGGGCTAAGAGGGGGTTATTTGTAGATAACCACAGCCACTCCTGCACCTAGCTCGGCTCCTCCACTTTGGCGTCTCTGAGCAGGGTCCCTGCGGGGACTCAGGACCAGAGATGTAGCCAGGCCAGGAGATACCACCTTCAAGGACCCTAAGAGGGGTCCCAAGTCCAGGGCTTGCCTCTCCCCTCCATGCTCTCTTCCTGTTGGTACACCCCCTCCCCCAGCTCAATTCACTGCAAGCCTGCTTGGTGGGCTTCCAATTCACCAATCAAATTCCTCCTCCAGGGCCTGCATGTGCTGGGTCCAAAACTCACCAAGCTCACTCCCATCTCAGGACCTCTGCACGTGCTATGACCAACTCACAAAGCTCATTCCTGCCTCAGGACCTTTGCACATGCTGTTCTCTCAGGCAACCCCTGTCTATCTCTGTCTCATCATTCACATCTTGGCTCACTGTTACCTCCTTGGAGAATTCTCAGATCACTACCAAAGAAACGATCATATTATTCCATCTCCTCAACCAACTTTGTTGCTTCAGTCCCGTCATCCCACTTGAACTGTTTTCTTTCTTTCTTTCTTTTTTAATGCTTACAATGATTTATTTCTTTACCTACTTTTGGCCGTGCTGAGTCTCTGTGCAGTGTGCAGGCTTCAGTAGTTGTAGCACATGGGCTTAGTTGCCCCGTGGCACGTGGAATTTTCCTGGACCAGATATGGAACCCTGGTCCCTTGCACTGGAAACAGAGTCTTAGCCCATGTCACCTCCCCTCATCACCACAGCCTGCTTCTCCAGGTTCCCTGGCTGCACCTCCTCAGAATCACCCCTTAGCAACGCAACCCCTACCACCGCCCCCTCCGCTAATAGAGCAACCATCAGTGAGTGCTGGGAGAGTGGATCTGCAGGTGCCTGAGGGCTGACTGTGGGACACCCATCTACTCTCCTGGAATCTGTTCCCTCTCTCCTACAGCCCCTGGAATATCCCAGGTGCTAGAGCCCCCACCCAGTGGCGGCAAAGTCTTTACACGGATGGTGCCTTTTTCCTGAAGTGCCCGCACCCTTTCACTAGGCCCCCGCTCACTAGGCTTATTTGTACTAGTTTTTAAGACCTGGGTCAGATTAAATTCCCTACTTAAGAGGCCTTCTCTATTCTTCCCACCCTAAGGAAGCAGAGCTCCCTCCCTAGTCCCGCCCACCCCACCAGGGCTTTTCTTCAAAGCTTCTGTTCAGCCCTGGCTGGCCCCACAGAGCTTAGAGAGTTGAGCCTTCCCACCAGAGAGTGAGGGTCAGACCAGGAAGAGACCTATGGGGTTCCCAGCATCACCCAGTGCAGGGGTGTGTTGGGAGTTGGTTAGGGTGGTTTCAAGAAGGACCGAGGGAAGAGATCAGGTCTTTGGAAGTTTTAGCGGGCAAGTGAGCAGATCCAGCTCCAGAGGCAAGGGGGGTGGGGGTGGGGCAGCAGGATCTGAATGTTACCTGCACAGGACTCAGAGATCAAGCAAACTGATGGGCTCATAAGGGGAGTGCTTGCTGAGTGTGTGCTCAGTCATGTCTGACTCTTTGTGAGCCCCCCACAGACTGTAGCCCTCCAGGTTCCTCTGTCCATGGGATTTCTCAGGCAAGAATACTGGAGCAGATTGCCATTTCCTTTTCCAGGGGATCTTCCTGACCCAGGGATCGAACCTGCATCTCCTGTCTCCTGCTCGGGCAATTAGTTAAAAACGAAAACACACAACTCTGGGTCGTCCTTGGAGGTCCAGACTCTGTGCTTCCATTGCAGAGAGCATGGGTTTGATCCCTCGTCGGGGAACTAAGATCCCACATGCTATGTGATGCAGCCTCAAATTAAAAAGAAAACAAACCAAAAACATGACTTTATTGAGTGACATGCAAAAACTATGCATGTTTAAAGTGTGTGATTCAATGCATCTGACATATATATGTACCTACTGATGGAACTCATGACCTCGATCAAGATATTCATCACTATAGGCTTCCCAGGTGGCTTAGTGGGAAAAAATCTGCCTGTCACTGTGGGCCCGATCCCTGGGTTGGGAAGATCCCCTGGAGGAGGAAATGGCAACCCACTCTAGTATGCTTGCCTGGAAATCTTCATAGCCAGAGGAGCCTGGTGGGCTACAGTCCATGGGATAGCAAAGAGCACACACACATATCCATCACTCCCCAAATTTTCATGTGTCCCTTGGACGCTATGAAATATCACATAAGCATTTAAAAGGAGGAGGAAGATATGGTACAGACCAACCTGCAGGGCATGATGCCCAGTGAAATAAGCCAATCTCAGAAAGACAGATATTATCTGATTCCACTTATAGGGGGTCCTCAGTTACAGAAGTCAGATTTATAGAGACAGGAAGTAGAATGATGGGTGCCAGGGGCTCGAGTAGCTGGATGGGGAGTTAAGTGTTCAATGGGAACAGTTTCTGTTTGGAAAATAAAAAAGTCATGGAGATGCGTTACACGACAATGTGAATATTGTATAAAATGGTCCAGATGATAATTTTTTTGCTATATGTAGTTTACCACAATTAAAATAATTTTTAATTAAGAAAATGATCAATTGGGATGAAGAGAGGAGGAAAAGCTGTGCTCATGGACTTGGTAGGATCACTGAGTTGAAAAAAATGAAAGCAAAATACAGTAATGGACTGACATGTAATTCATGTAATGGAAAATCACTGAAAGAGTTCTGTCCTTGGTTTTATAACAGTGGAGTTAGCTGCATCAGACCAGCCCTCTCAGAGACAATAATGATAAACTCTGGACTATATGCTAAAAGCTGTTATACCTTGAAGCTTTGGTATTACCACATCCTATATGGTATCCATTAGCCATATGTGCTCATTTAACTTCCAATTAATTAAAATTAAAATCTAAAATTCAGTTCCTCAGTTGTATTATGAGCATTTCTATGCTTAATAGCCACATGTGGCTTGTGGCTACCATACTGGGCAGTGTAGGTGTGGAACATTCCCATCACTGCAGAAAATTCTACTGGGCAGTACAGCTCCAGAGAGTGACCAAAAATAGGCAGAAGTTGGAGGGGAGTCTCTACCTGTACTAAGGGAACGGCAGGGGCTGAGTGTCCCATTTTTCACTGGAAATAGGAACTGGATTGACAAAATGATAAGACAGAATCCAAAGGGACCATAACAGCTCAACAACGGGGCAGAACACACAGGAAAGGAAAAGCCAAAAAACAACAACAGATCAGGTCCAAATCCTATCCAAAGCTGCTGTGCAAGCCTCTCGCCAAGCCCTGAGCCACATGCAGGGCAGACTCCAGCCAGCCTGGGTAAAGCTAAAGAGAAGAAAGGTATCACCCTCCTCCCACCCCAGGGGAAAGAGACTTTGGAACTTGAGTTCAGACAGTTTAACTGCCTATGAAAATTTAAAAAGGGGATGTGGGGAAGAATCAATGTTCTTCAGAGGAACACAACAGAATCTAGAGTGTCTACAAGTTATCTTTCATAATGTCCAGAATACAATCCAAAATTACTTGACATGTGAAGAAACAGGAACACATGCCCTATGCTCAAGAAGGAAGGAAATTACTGAGGACTGACCTTGAAGTACCTCCTAATGAATGAACAACAACAGCAAAAACCTCAGTAGGGAAGCAGAAATTATAAAAAAAAAAAAATGCACCAAATGGAGATTCTAAAACTAAAAAATACAATATTTGAAATAGAAAAATTGACTGTGGTCCCAGCCATAAAAAGAATGAAATTTTGCAATTTGCAACAACACAAATGGACTTGGTGGGTATTATGCTCAGTAAAATAAGTCAGACAGATAAAGACAAACACTGCATGATATCACTCATATGTGGAATCTAAGAAATAAAATGAGCTAGTGAATACAGGACAAAAGAAACAGACCCACAAACTAGTGGTTACTGGAAGGAAGAGAGAAGGGGGAGGGGCAGACAAGGGTAGGAAATTAAGAGGTACAAGCTACTATATATAAAATAAGTAAGTTCCAAGGACATACTGTACAACACAGGGAACATAGTAAATATTTTATGATAACAACAAATGGAATGCAACCTTTATAAATTGTGAATCACTATACTGTGATATTTTTTTTTTTTCCCACTGTGGGCTTAATAGCAAATTGGAGATGGTAGAAAAGACAGCTAACTAATTTGGAGACTGATAATAACAAATACTGAACAGAAGAAGAGAAAAGAAAAAACTAAAGACTGAATAAAAATGTGTATCTAGAAACAGACAGTGGTGGCTGCACAATATTGTGAATGTACTTAATGCTACCAATTAAAATAAATAAATTTAAATTTTTAAAAATGGTTAAATGGTTAAAATGGTAAAATGTTTAGCTTGCATGTATTTTACCACAATTAAAAAAATATATACAGTCTCAGTGACCTTGGGACAACATCAAAAGATCCAACACATGTGCAACTGGAGTGCTCTAAAGGATATCGTCCACACTCCGGAGAGGTATTCTATCAGGAAGGTGGGGGATGGGGGGAGCTGGTCCACTTATTTTGTGAGTCACTGATTTTAACAAGAAGTGTATTTCAAGGTGACTTAATCTTTTTTTTAAATTGCACAATTCACCTAACATAAAATGGGCCATCCTAAATAAAGGCAGTTACTGTTCTCCTGTCACGGATGAACTGTCTTACCTACCCAGGGCCACATAGCTAGTAACTGACCAGGCTGCATGTGAGCTCAGCTCCGTACCACCTGGTGTTCTAGATGGACAAGGGCTCACGGAACATCAGCCCCCGCATTCTTGGAAAACAGGACCTGCTGCCTTTGTGCCTACACTTCACCCCATCTGCTCTGGGCTTTGCCTGGGTCATCAGTGACTACTCCCTGGCCCACGCCAACCCCAGAGGTCAGTTCTGCCTGTGGATTCCTGACCTCCTAGTGGTGTGTATTCTTGTTGTTCAGCTGGTAAGCCATGTCCAGCCCTCTGAGGCCCCATGGACTGCAGCACACCAGGCGTCTCTGTCCTCCACTGTCTCCTGGAGTTTGCTCAGATTCATGTCCATTGAGTCAGTGATGCTATCCACCTATCTCATCCTCTGTCGTCCCTTTCTCCTGCTGCCCTCAATGCTTCTCAGCATCAGGGTCTTTTCCAACGAGTTGGCTCTTTGCACCAGGTGGCCAAAGTATTGGAGCTTCAGCTTCAGTCCTTCCAATGAATATTCTGGACTGATTTCCTTTAGGATTAACTGGTATGATCTCCTTGCTGTTCAAGGGCCTCTCAAGAGTCTTCTCCAGCACCACAGTTCAAAAGCATCCATTCTTCCTAGAGTTCTATCTGCCCTCTTCGTCTGTCTCTCCTTCCAAGAACCATGGCATCCTGGCTAATCTAATGCAAGCCATTTTTCTTCTCTTTTGACCCTAAATGAGCCCAGTCCTGAACCCTCCACACCAGCTTTTCTCCCTGGGAAATCTCACCCCTACTGTCTATGAGCCTGTGCTGTGGCTTTCCAGATTCCTGCAGTTTCCAGGTTTCTCTCCTAATGCCAAAATGGTTAACCCAACAATGCCTGGCTATGCTTTGCCCAGCCAGATATATCTCACTCAAGTCATCCTCCACCGCAAGTATGCTTCTCGGCCAACATCCCACCGTGTACCCAGTCTTTGGGGACAAGAATCTGAGAGTCATCTCAGACCCTTTCTCATCACCCCCACCCGCCACCACCCCAGACACTCAGCTACTCTCCAGGTCCTGCAATTGCATCTGTCTCTCCTGTAACAATCAAGCAAGTTCCTTCTCCACTCAATTCCCACTACCAAGAACCCGTCTCTGATCTCAGTTCTCATGGTTACCCCCACCTTGATCTCTCTGCCTCTGGTATTGCTTTTCTTTTTTAAAATGTTATCAATATTTATTTATATTTATTTATTTGGTTGCACCAGGTCTTAGTTGCCACATGAGGGATCTAGTTCCCTGACCAGGGATTGAACCCTGATCCCCCTGCATTGGGAGTTAAGAGTCTTAGTCACTGGACCACCAGGGTAATCCCCTGCCTCTGGTTTTCCCCAGGCTGCCTCCCTCCATCCACATTTCCTTCCCTGAAAGAGAAAAGCCAGCACTGGAGAGGGTGTGGAGAAAATGGAACCCTTGTATACTGTTGGCAAGAAGGTAAATTGGTGCAGCCACTATGGAGAATAGTATGGAGGTTCCTTAAAAAACTAAAAATAGAGCTCCCATATGATCCAGCAATCCCACTTCTGGGCATGTACCCAGAAAATATGAAAACTTTAATTTGAAAAGATACACACACCCCAGTGTTCACAGCAGCACATGGAAGCAACCTAAAAGTCCATCAGCAGAAGAATGGATAATGATGATGTGGCGCATATCAACAATGGAATATTACTCAGCCGTAAAGAGAATGAAATAATGCCATTTGCAGTCACAGGGAGGGACCTTAGCTATCATTTAAATGAAGTCAGTCAAAGACAAATACCACGTACCACCGACATGTGGACTCTAAAACAAGGATACAAATGAACTTATTCACAAAACAGAAGCAGACTCCCAGACATAGAAAACAAATTTACAGTTCCCAAAGGGGAAAAAGGTGAGAGGAGGAATCAATAAGGAGTTTGAGATTAGCAGATTCAAACTACTATATACAGATAAATGACAAGGACCTACTGTATAGCACAGGGACCTGTATTCAATATCATGTAATAAATTATAATGGGAAAGGAAAACAGAGAGCCAGTGTCAGCATCATAAGCAGACAGTGGCCATAAAACAAACACAATGTAAGTAGGATGACATTTGGTCCTGGCAGGTTCTGAACTCTAGGGAGCCTGCCAGCCCAGATCTGAGCCCTCCTGGCTCAAGCATTCAAGAGGAAGTTGGCAAGTGTTGTCACCTGGGCCTTAAAGACACAGCAGCAGCAACAGGAGCCTTGGGCCCCGATGTTCCCAGAAGAGGGGTGATTCTCCTGTGAATAGTCCTGTCTCATGGGCTGTCCTTGGGACCTCAGATGACCTGCATCAGGCGAAGCGCCCCAGAGATTAAAACATTACAGAAATTAGATGGTGTATGGGCTTCCCTGGTAGTTTGGTAGTTCAGACAGTAAAGAAATCCACCTGCAATATGGGAGACCCAGGTTCAATCCCTGGGTTGGGAAGATCCCCTAGAGAAGGAAATGGTCACCCACTCCAGTATTCTGGTCTGGAGAATCCCAAGGACAGAGGACCCTGGCAGTGTATTTGAACTGAACCCTTCTCAATTAGTAGAATGTTGTTTCTAAAGTATTCAATAACAGGGAACAGAAGCAAGGAGAAGTGAATGGAATGCTGTTTTTCTGGTAACAGCATTAAAGCGAGTAACCTAAAGGAGGGCTTCCCAGGTAGCTCAGTGGTAAAGAATCCACCTGCCAGTGCAGGCAACCCAGGTTCGATCCCTGGGTCAGGAAGATCCCCTGCAGGAGGAAACGGATACCCACTCCAGTATTCTTGCCTGGAGAATCCCATGGATAGAATTGCCTGGAGGGCTACAGTCCACAGGGTCGCAAAGAGTTGGACACAACTGAGCACGCATGCATGAACACAGGCCCGCAGCGCTGTCAGGGTCCCAGGGGAACCAAGGGTTGAGACAGAGGCAAACTGTGAGTTCGGAGAAAAAAACCAGCCTGGGCAGATCCACTCTTGCCAGGTGGCCCCAGGCTAGCAGTGTCTTCAGTGATGGAATCATCACCCCCACTGCCTACCTACCCGCCCTCCCAGCTAAGGGCGAGGAGCCAAGCTGGGCTTGTGTGAGAAGGCTCACCCTCTAGGTGGGTGGAGGTTCCAAAGCCAAGGGAAGAGTCTCTAGGGGGAGTCTGTGCAGGGGCCCTTTAAGACCCAGGGGTGTTTCTATAACAAGAGTACTTCCTCTTCCCCATTCACCCCACAGCAGTCCCAAAGAGGCTCACTCTAAAAGCCCTCCCGGACTTGGGAGACTGGGGCTGCTGGGGGCAGGAAGTCAACCTTCTCTCCGTGCCTGGGGTTGACCACCAAGGTCTATATGATCTGGCTCTGGCCTGGCCCCCTCTACCCCACTGACCTCCTGCAGCCACGAGACTCCATGGTTCTCAGCCTGGAGTCCAAGGCCACGATTCCTGAGGTCTGCTCAAATCTCAGAAACGTGGCTGGAATGCAGCGCGAGTATGCTAAGTCGCTCGATCATGTCTGACTCTTTGCAACCCCAGGGACTGTAGCCCACCAGGCTCCTCTGTCCATGGGATTTTCCAGGCAAGAATACTGGAGTGGGTTGCCACGCCCTTCTAAAGAGTTCACCTGCCAATGCAGGAGACACAGGCTCAATCCCTGGTCCGGGAAGAGCCCACATGCCGCGGAACAATTAAGCCCGTGCACCACAACTACAGAGCCTGTGCTCTAGAGTCTGAGCCACAGCTACTGAGATCCGAGGGACCTTGAGCCCACCTTCCCCATCAAGGGAAGCCACTTCAGTAAGAAGGCTGCAAACTGCAAGAAGAGTAGTCTCCGCCCGCTGCCACTAGAGAAAAGCCGTGCAGCAACGAAGACTCGGCACAGCCAGAAATGAACAAAAAAGGACTGCTCTGAATGAAAGCTGTGCCTGCAGATGTCCATACAGTGATGGTTTCTCACTGTTTTTTGTTTTTTTTTTTTACCTATTTCTAGGTAATGTTTGAGCAAGGCTGGTATGCAGATGCCCTGTGTGCTTTTTGGACTTCCCCAGGTCTGAAGGTGTGACCTTTTCGTTGAATTTTAAAATTTCACTTGGTTAATTTCACTCAGAGCCTTGACTGAATAGTGTCACTGGTTGAAACTTGTTGAAACAGGAGTGTCTGCAGACTATTTGGTTTATAGACATCATTGCAAGCATCTTCCTGATTTTATCAACTCAAGCACAAAGACTATAGTCCATAGCTGTACCCCTGGAAAAGAGTCTGAAAATCCTTAACCTCGGAGTCAACCTCACCAAACCCAGGACCCACAAAGCAGGCTTGCTCTGTGGGCTCTTCGTGTGTGTGTGTGTGTGTGCTAAGTCGCTCCAGTTGTGTCTGACTCTGTGTGACCCTCTGGACTGTAGCCCACCAAGCTCTCCTGTCCACGGGATTCTCCGGGCAAGAATACTGGAGTGAGTTGCCTGTCCTCCTTCAGGTGACCTTCCTGACCCAGGAATCAAGCCGGAGTTCCTTATGTCTCCTGCACTGGCAGTCGGGTTTTTTTCCCACTAAGCACCACCTGGGAAGCCAGGCTCTTAGATCAAATAAATGCATCTTTTTAAAAAATTAATAATAATATATATATATACACACACACATATTACTTTTAAGAGAGACTTGGGCTATCAGAAGTAAAGTAGCCCTCCTCCCCTCATTCTTCACACATTTCTGGAAAATTCTAGGAATACACAGGAAAGTCCTAAGTGTCCCGCCCCAAGGTCTAATTCGCCCCCAACTCCTTCCACTCTCTGGTCAGGCTCCCAGGAAGCTGTGGCTGGTGTCCAGTGCCTGGGGTTTCTGTCATCTCCATTTTGCAGCTGGGGAAACTGAGGTACAGGGGAGGGGACAGGTAGGAAGTGGAGAGCTGGGATTCACTGAAACCTAAGCCTGTCTTCAGGGACTTCCCTGGTGGGCCAGTGGTTAAAATCTTTGCCTTGCAATGCAACAGCAGATCTGTCCAGGATGGCTTTTTTCTCCAAAGCTCACGGTTTGCCTCTGTCTCAACCCTTGGCTCCTCTGGGCCCCTGACAGGTCCGCAGGCCTGTGTTCATGCATGCATGCTCAGTTGTGTCCCACTCTTTGTGACCTCAGGGTTCCATCCCTGGTCAGGGAACTAAGGGCCCACATGCAGAGGGCGACTAAGCCCATGCACCACAACCACTAATTGTCTGAAACTGGAGGGGTTGGTGCACACCCGGGTGAATGGTGAGGGTGGGAAGGGTGAACAGGCGCAGCTGACCAGGTTCACAGGGGGTTTGGGGCGGGACGCCAAACCCTTTCTTCTGCACCTGGAAAGGGAGTGACTGTGGGCTGGTGGAGGGGCCACCCTCAAAATACACCTGCGTGGGTTTTTGCTGCTCGTCCTCAAGGCTCAGCAGGCCCCTGCTGCCATCTCCTGTCACCTCTCTGTGAACATGCTGCCCCAACACCCAGCTCTGGGCTCTGCGTCCTCCTCCTCTTCCTCCCTGGCCCCCTTCTCTGCCTACATTAGCGCCCTCCTCCTTGTTCCTTCTTTCCATTCCCTCCAGCCCTTCCAGGACGCCTCCCAGGTCATCAGAGGCCCAGCATGTGCAGAAGGAAGGGGAGAAGCTTTGTTGTTGTTCAGCCGCTCAGTTGTATCCGACTGCGGCCCCATGGACTGCAGCACGCCAGGCTTCCCTGTACCTCCCAGAGTTTACTCAAACTCATGTTATCGAGTCGGTGATGCCCTCCAACCATCTCATCCTCTGTCACCCCCTTCTCCTCTTGCCTTCAATCCTTCCCAGCATCAGCTTTGCCCACCAGGAAAGGGCTGGCCTTCTCTTCCTTCCTCCTGCCAGCCTCCTCTGCCTTTGGGGCACGCTGTCCACTCCACACAGGGAACAACACACCAAAGCAAATTGCACAGCAGCGGGGCCAGGAACCTCACTCCCCCTTGAGCAGAGATCCACCCAGGGTCTGCAACTGTTGGGTTGAGGGGCCCTAAGGACCCTCAGTCTTTTCATCTGACACTCTCCCCCCGGCTCATATTGTTCCAGCCACACGGGCCTCTTTGCTAAACCTCTAACATGCCGGGCTGGGTCCTGCCTCAGGATCTTTGCACATGCTGGTCCCTCTGCCTGAAATGCCCTTCCTCCAGATGTCCACCTGGCCAGCTCCTTCTCATCCTTCAGGTTTCTCTTGCTCCCTTCTCAGAACATCAGCTCCACCCACCAGCTGGTGGTGGTAGGGGGTGGCAAAGAAGCTTCATTTTGTTCCCTGTTAGCCCCCACTGCCTCCCAGCACGCATACTTCATCAGCACACACTGAATGAATCAATGACAGACGGGGTGGGTGGGAACTGGGGACCAGCACAAGGTAGAAAGGGATCCCCAGGGGCTGGCTGGCAGGGGCTTGACCCCCTTCCCAGACATACTCATGGGGCCCTGAAGCCACATATGATTTGGGAAGTCTAGGAGAAGGCAATGGCACCCTACTCCAGTACTCCTGCCTTGAAAATCCCAGTGGATAGAGGAGCCTGGAAGGCTGCAGTCCATGGGGTCGCTAAGGGTCGGACACGACGGAGCGACTTCACTTTCACTTTTCACTTTCATGCATTGGAGAAGGAAATGGCAACCCACTCCAGTGTCCTTGCCTGGAGAATCCCAGGGACAGGGGAGCCTAGTGGGCTGCCATCTCTGGGGTCGCACAGAGTCGGACACGACTGAAGCGACCTAGCAGCAGCAGCAGGAGGAGGACATGGGAAGAGGACTGCGCTCCTGCTGTGTCAGGGTGGAGACCAGGTGTGACGGAATCACACTGACAAAGGCGCACGTGCATCGCTTCAGTCGCATCTGACTCTTTTCGACACTATGGGCCATAGCCTGCCAGGCTTCTCTGTCCGTGGGGATTCCCCAAGCAAGAATACTGGAGTGGGTTGCCATTCCCTTCTCTAGGGAATCGTCCCAACCCAGGGATCAAACCGCATCTCCTGTGTCTCGTGCTTTGCAGGCGGATTCTTTACCGCTGAGCCACTGGGGAAGCCCAACTTCAAGTCTATCCAGGATCTACTCACTTCTCACTCAACCACACCTCCGCCTGGTCCAGCCTCATCATGGTCTGGACCAGTGCAGTCTCTCTCAAGCTGATTTCCCGGTTCCTTGCCCCCAGCTTCTCCCATTTACCCAAGGTGACTCCCCTCCACATCTCTGTTCACTGGTCTCTCTGCCCATGAACTCTACTTTTTTAATTTAAAAAATTTATTTATTTCCTTATTTTTGGTTGTGCTGGGTCTCTGTTGCTATGCACAGGCTTTCTCTAGTTGTGGCACGTGGGCATCTCATTGCAGTGGCTCATCTTGTTGTGGAGTTTATAGCACACAGGCTTCAGTAGCCACAGATCTAGAGTACAGGCTCCGCTGCTGTGACGCATGGGCCTAGCTGCCCCACAGCACATGGACTCCTCCATGAAGAGAGATGGAGCCCACATCCCCTGCACTGGCAGGCAGACTCTTAACAACTGGACCTGCAAGGAAGTCCTGCCCATGAACTCTTAACAATCTTTAGTAACCAGGCCAATGGTCACCTCCAACAAGAAGCCTGATCCTGACCCCTCCCGAGGCTGAGTCAGGTCACTTCTCTGGGCTCCTCCCTCTTCCCACCTCCGCCCCCCACCAAGACAGCCACTCTGCTTTACCAGGTGGTTATTATTACCGATGGGCATTGCGCTCACCTCTGAGGTGATGACTGCTATTATTCTCAATTTTATAGGTGAAGAAATTGAACCAGAGGCGAAGTCACCAGCCTGAGAGCACTGCGTTCAAACCGGCAGGATGAGCTCGAGGCAGCTTGCAGCAGCCAGAGAGGGGACAGCCTGCAGTGCCCAGATAAAACAGGAGCGTGCCCCCCAGCGCCTGCCTTCCTGTGGGAGTCCCAGGGGCGGTGGGAGGACTGGTCCGCTCCCCACGGCCAACTACAATCATGAGAGCAGTTCCTGTGCCCAGTGCACTTCGCGCTGGGCGCTGGGCCAACCAAACACTTTACATGCCTGGCTCACTTGATCTGCCAACGCCTGTGGGTTCTGGAGGTAGACGCACTTATGAGTTCTTCCCATTTCTTAGAGCAAGAAATAGAGACTCACTGGGCCCTGAACTTCCACCAGGGCTGCAGCCTCTCCCCATCACCCAAGGCATAAGGCTGCCCCTGGGATTAGCCAAACCCCTGTTTATTTCTTAGCTGAGGCTGCGTTTGATTGGAACATCATTCCCAGATACAGGTACTATGGACCCATTTTATAGATGGGCAAACTGAAGCCCAGAAAACTTTCTCTAGAGCCCCAAGGCCAATGCAATGACCAAGGCTTTCTCCCAGCTGGAAATAGGTGAGCAGGGAGGCCGGGCAAGGAACGTTCCGACTGCCTCCTCCCTGCAGCCTGGCTGGGGCCTTGGGGACCCAGGTATGCTGAGTGAGGTTCCGGGAACTCTCATCACTGCCAAGTTTATTCATAGCAGCTGCTCCTGAAGGGGCTTCTCTTGTGGCTCAGTGGTAAAGAATCCACCTGCCAATGCAGGACACATGGGTTCCATTCCTGGGTCGGAAGATTCCATGGAGAAGGGAACGGCAACCCACTCCAGTATTCTTGCCTGAAAAATTCCATGAACAGAGGAGCCTGGCGAGCTATGGTCCATGAGGTGGCAGAGTCAGACACAATTGAGCAGACACATGCTCCTGGAAGGGGCTGAGTTGAGGCTGGGGATTCTGGGGGCTTCAAAGACACCTCTACACTCCAGAATTTCTATTTCAAGTGGCCCCATACAACAGATCCAGGCTGCCCCCTTGCACTCAGTCACCTTGGACCTGGCCTGGGTTCCCAGTGGTGTCTTCAGGACGTTCCCCCTCAGGTGGCATCTCAGGTTTTGTAAATCAGTCTGAATCACAACAGCCTCACGCCCCCTGACCTGTTTCTCCCTCGGTTTCCCCATCCTTCCACACTCCCAGCTGCCCACACCAGAAATCTCTTCCAAGCACCTTTCTTCTGCCCCATTTCTGAGCAGGCAGGGAATGCAGGCGAAGTCTCTTTGCCAAAGAAGAACCCCAAACCGCCCACTTTCCATCTCCCCTTTCTGTCGGGTCCAAACCAACAGTCTCCTCCTCCTATCTCTTTTTGGGGGGCAGAGTAGCTGCTGGATCTTTTTAAGACACAGCTGGACCCGGTCGGTCACTCACTTTGTCCTAAGCCTCCGTGGTCTCCACAGACCTGAGAACGGAATCCAAACACTGCTCATTATCTTCGTGGCCCGAGGCCAAGGTCTTCGCACCTTGGATACCCGGCTCACTGAACTTGAGCCACGCTCGCCTCTTTTCCGCTCTGCAGACAATTTGGGCCCTCTCTCTGTCAATTTGGGCCCTGCCTCATAATCTTTTGCTGTTTTCTGGGCCTAAAAACCCCTCGCTGGCTGGTTCTCTCAGGCCCGGCTGACACCTTTTCGGAGAATTCCTCCGTGACCCTAGCCCATCTCCTAGAGGTGTGGTCTTCTCCGCACTGTGCACGGGCTGGTATGATCAGTGTCTGTTTACGCGGGTCCTAGCAGTCTACGCGGCCGGGCTGCGGGCTCTGAGGCTAGGGCCCCGACTACATCCCCAGATTCTCTGGTGACCGACCGACAGATCCCCCCATCGCGCTCCTCTCGTTCACACATTCCGGACTCCCTAAGACCCCCGCCCCGCCCCCGTCACGCTAGGCTCGTCCCCACTCCCACCCGCCCGTTACGCAGCCGCCGCGTCCTCCTGCGCTCGCTGCGCCCCGGCCCTCGGGGGAGAAGGGCTCTCTCAGGGAGGCGGCCGGGGCCTGGGACCAGACGGTAAGCCCCGGGAGGCCGCCCGCGATGAGGTGATGGGGGACAGCGGCTGTGTCTGGGGACTGCCGCGGACGCCATGGCCCTGGAGGCGGGGCCGGAGCTCGCCGCTAGAGTGGCTTTCCGGGCCGCGTTCGGAGCGCTGGGGTCTCACTTACCTG
>SJYC01016752.1:0-46133 GCA_006408675.1 Madoqua kirkii
AGTCTGAGTGAACTCCGGGAGATGGTGATGGACAGGGAGGCCTGGTGTGCTTCGATTCAGGGGGTCACAAAGAGTCAGACACGACTGAGCGACTGAACTGAAATGAACTGATGTCCCTCTGAGTTTCTGTGTGTTTCTCTCTGTGTCTGGAAGTGTGTCTGTCTGTTTGTGTGCATCTCTGGTTATTTGTCTGGGTGTGTCTCTAGGTGTTTTTGTCCATCGTGTGTCAATCTGTCTGTGGAGTTATCTGTGTCTGTGTGTCTGAGCATGGACAGACTGAAGCCTTGCTTTCTCCTGCTCAGGGGCTCTGGATCTCACATTCTCCCCTGCCCCCTCCAGCAGAGCAGTGTCCAGCTCCTCTCTTATCCTGCTGCTTCCCCTCCCGCCCCAACCCCAGCACCCTCCTGGCTCCGTGCCTGTGTCCTCATCTGAGGGCAAGGTAGGTACTCAGAGAGTGTTAATTGCTCAGTTGTGTCCAACTCTTCGTGACCCCATGGACTGTAGCCTGCCAGGCTTGTCTGTCCATGTGATTTTCCAGGCAAGAATACTGGAGTGGGTTCCCATTTACTTCTCTAGGGGATCTTCCCAATCCAGGGATGGAACCCAGGTCTTCCATATTGCAGGCAGGCAAGATAAATATACTGTCTGAGCCACCAGGAAAGCCCTAGCTGCTCAGAGGACCTGGCTTCTCTCTGGCACCAGTCTGGCCTTTTCAGCTCCCAGGGCTCCACGCTTACTGGTTTGAGCTGTGCGACCAGGTTGGTGCCAGGTGCTGTGCTGAGAGCCTTCAGAGATGAGCGTGTGCAGTTCTGTCTGTGAAGCAAGTGCATTGAAAATCCTCGTTTTGTTGCAGCAAGGGGAAACCCTTCCAGGTCCCAAAAGATGTTTTGCAAGACTGAAGACCCTTTTGACTTTACTTCCTCTCTGCCTCCTCCTCTGTATTCTGCCTCTTGACTTCAATGTCTTGTTGCAGTGGCAGAGCCCATGCCATCTGCAACAGAAGCTCAGAGTCTTAATCATTTGTCTGCCGCAAAAGTCCTTGAATCTTTTTTTTTTTTTTAATGTAATACTTTTCAGAGTGCTTTGATATCAATACAAAAAGAAATCTCTTGTTCTTTTTTTGCTTTTTGGAAAAGAGTGTTTTGGTTTATTATTACTATTATTATGTTGGTAATAGCTTTAGAGATATATTTACGCACTATCCAATTCCTCAATTTACAGTGTTCAAGTCAAGGGTTTTTCAATAATGCCACAGAGTTGAGCAGCTTTTACCACTGTGTTTTTTAAACTATGTATATATATATATATATCTACTTGGCTGCACTGAATCATAGTTAAGGCATGTGGGATCTAGTTCCCTGGCCAGGGATTGAACTCAGCACCCCCATCCCCCACTCCATGCATTGGGAGCTTGTAGTCCCAGCTATTGGAACACCAGGGAAGTCCCTTCCACTGTGTTCTTTTTGAGGGAACCAGTTCCCTATCCGTGGGCAAGAAGGGTGCTTCTAATCTGAGCAACGGTATGATGAGTAACCTGATACAGGGGTGAGGCTGAATCAGGGTTAAATAGATCACCACAAATTCCTAGAAGTAAAATCACTAGTCAGGGCATGTGTGAGGACAGAAATTTGATAGCCATTGCCGCAAGGCTGCCTGACTTCCACCATGGCAGCACTGTCAGACTTTGCTAATCTGAGAGGTTAAAAACCTTGTACTTCTTATTTGCATCATTTTGGGTGAGGCTGAGCTCTTCTCCATTTTTAAAAGGTGGCTCTTGCCCCTCCTCCACAAAGAAAGGGCCCGTCCTGGCGGTTCTGCAATTAGGACACCCGCTCTCACCACCAAGGGCCTAGTTTAATCCCTGGTCAGGGGAACTAAAGTCCCACCAGCCCCACTGAGAGGACTACCCCCCTTCCTCAATAAAAGAGGTGGATTTCTATGTTCTTTTCCTGGAAAATTTTTCTTGTTTTAGTCTTTATGTTTGTTTGTTTTATAGTTATATAGGCTTTAAAAAATTTATGGTAAGGTGTACCATTTTTTAAATATTAGGAAGATTAACTATTTTTTGATAAGAGCTGCCATGTCCACACCCCCATCGTATTTTTTAAAATTCATTTTATCCAAGTATAGTTGATTTATAATGTTGTATTAATTTCAGCTGCATAGCAGTGATTCATTCATTCATTCATATATATATGTATATTCTTTTCCAATATAGTTTATCATAGGATAATGATATCAACCCTGAATATTCATTGGAAAGTCTGATGCTCAAGCTGAAGCTCCAATACTTTGGTCACCTGATGTGAAGAGCTGACTCATTGGAAAAGACTCTGATGCTGGGAAAGATTGAGGGCAGGAGGAGGAGACGGGTGTAACAGAGGATGAGATGGTTGGACGGTATCACCAACTCAATGGACATGAGTCTGAGCAAACTCCAGGTGATAGTGGAGGACAGAGAATCTTGCGTGCTGCAATCCATGGGGTCACAAAGAGTTGGACACGACTGAGTGACTGAACATTAGGATGTTGAATATAGGTTCCTGTGCTATACAGTAGGACTTTGTTGTTCAGCCAGCCTATATTCTAATAGTTTGAGTCTGCAAATCCCACATTCCCACTCAGTTTCTCTTCTATCCCAGCCCCCTTGGCAACCACAAGTCTGTTCTCTGTGTCTGTGGATCTGTTTTTTGTGTTGTAGATACGTTCATGTCATATTTTAGATTCCATAAATATAAGCGAAATCATATGGTATCTGTTGGGCTTCCCAGGTGGCTCAGGGGTAAAGAATCCACCTGCCAATGCAGGAGACCCAAGAGATACGGGTTCAATCCCTGGGTTGGGGTCACAAAGACTTAGTGACTCAACAACAACACTGATTTGTCCACGTCAGCTCTTAGCTGTAGCATGCCAGATCTTCATTGTGCAGAGTCTTAGCCACCTGACCACTGGGGAAGTCCCTCATCACCTTTTTGGATGCAGTTTTGGGAAGATCCCTAGAGCTGTCACGTCTGCCAGGAGGGTAGTTTTGAAATGTGGAGAAACATTAGAATTGTCACAATATGAAAGCTGTTTACTACTAAATTGATGATAGAGGGAATAATTTGATACCTAAACCTCCAGAGTTTTTGTTTTTGTTTTTTCTCAGAAATGAGCTACACCCATGGAACATGACTTTCTCTGGGGAGAGTGGGGAGGGCAGAGGAATCAGTTCTCTGGCTGCAGGATATTATAAACAATCCACAAAGCAAGGCTAGCACAATGCAACTCCACTGCAAAAGGATATGAAAAGCCTTGCAGCCTGGTGAGATTCCGTGCAGTAGAAGGAAGAGACTGTGGATGGTGATTAAAAACACTGATAAGTCATTGCCAAAGAAAGACTTGCTGGTCAGTCCAAGAAAGAGTGGAGAAGGGGGCCACTGGCAAAGAAAGGATTGGCTGCTCCAGGGAGAATGACTCAAAACCCCAGAACAATCAGACCCAAAGACCTGTGTGTAGTTTTTCAGAGGATGCAGTAACAAAGTATCACTAACTGGATGGCTTAAAGACAGAAACTTGTTCTCTTCCAGTTCTGAAAGCTCAAAGTCTGGAATCAAGATGTTGGCAGGGCCATGCTACCTCCAAGGGTTCTAGGAAAGAATGTTCCTGCCTCTTTCAAGCTTCTGGTGGCTGCCAACAGATCTAGGCTTGCCGGAGCATCCCTCCAGTTTCTGCCTGTCCTCACTTCTCTGTGTGTTTGTTTCTCTGTGTCCAGATCTCTCTTGTTTATTTCTTTATTTGGCTGCATCACATCTTTGTTGCAGCACGTGGGCTCTCTAGCTGTGGCTCTTGGGCCGAGTTGTGCTGTGTCATGTGGAATCTTTGTTCCCCAAACCAGGAATCAGTCCTGCAAATCCCTTGCATTGCAAGGCAGATTCTTAACCACTGGACCACCAGAGAAGTCCATAAATTTCCCTTGTAAGGATACTGGTCATTGGATTTGGGCCCACTCAGTTCTTGTCTGGGAAATCCCATGGACAGAGGAGCCAGGCGGGCTACAGTCCACAGGGTTGCGAAGAGTCAGATATGACTGAGCAACTAAACACACACCAGTCCGGGGTGACCTCATCTTACCTTGATGACATCTGCAAGGACTATTTCTGAATCAGGTTACATTGGCAGTAATGGAAGTTAGGGTTTCAGCCTATCTTTTGCTGGGGACACAATTCAATTCACAATAGCCCCCCGCCCAGGTATTTTTGTTTTGTTTTGTTTTCCTTATGTGTGTCTATTTTCCCCCAAAATGACTTTTTCCAGAATGCTATTAAAATATTACACTGTTGTTGTTGTTCAGCCACTAAGTCATGTCCGACTCTTTGCGACCCCATGGGCTACAGCACACCAGGCTCCTCTGTCTTCCACTGTCTCCTGGAGTTTGCTCAGATTCATTGAGTTGGTGATGTTACCTAACCATCTCATCCTCTGCCTCCCCGTTCTCCTTTTGCCTTCAATTTTTTACAGCATAAGGGTCTTTTCCAATGAACTGGCTCTTCACACAGGTGGCCCAAGTATGG
Source organism: Madoqua kirkii (assembly GCA_006408675.1). NCBI lineage: Eukaryota > Metazoa > Chordata > Mammalia > Artiodactyla > Bovidae > Madoqua > Madoqua kirkii. The sequence continues at coordinate 4,554 of SJYC01016752.1, forward strand.
TAGCTTCAGCTTCAGCATCAGTTCTTCCAATGAATATTCAAGGCTGATTTCCTTTAGGATTAATTGGTTTGATCTCATTTGCAGTCCAAGGGACTCTCAAGAGTTTTCTCCAGCACCACAATTCAAAAGCATCAACTCTTCAGAGCTCAGCCTTCCTTATGGTCCAACTCTCACGTTCTTACAAGACTACTGGAGTATTACATAGTGTGTATTAGTCGCTCAGTTGTGTCTGACTCTGCAACCCTATTGATTTGGGCCACCAGGTCCCTCTGTCTATGGAATTCTCCAGGCGAGAACACTGGAGAGGGTAGCCTATCCTTTCTCCAGGGGATCTTTCTGACCCAGGGATTGAACCTGAGTTTCCTGCAGTATAGGCAGATTCTTTGCCATCTGAGCCACCAGGAATATTACATATAAACTATTAGATACAAATTTGTGAGGGAAATTTGTTGTTCAGTCACTCAGTCACATCTGATTCTTTGAGACCCCATGAACTGCAGCACACCAGGCTTCCCTGTCCTTTACTATCTCCCAGAGTTTGCTCAAACTCATGTCCACTGAGTCTGTGATGCCATCCAACCGTCTCATCCTCTGCCATCCCCTTCTCTTCTTGCCCTCAATCTTTCCCAGCATCAGGGTCTTTTCCAGTGAGCCGGCTCTTTGCATCAGGGGCCAAAAGATTGGAGCGCCAACTTCAGCTTCAGCATCAGTCCTTCCAATGAATATTCAGGGTTGATTTCCTTTAGGACTGACTAGTTTGATCTCCTTGCTGTCCAAAGGAGGGTATTTATGAAGCGAATGCTCCTTGCCAAAAGTTCAATGAATGTGTTTCAAGAATTAGCTGTAGTTTCAATTATAACCCACATGTTGTTCAAATGAATTTCTTGTCACAATTTGGACACTTTTCCAGAAAGTTACGGTTCCTTCCAATCATCCCATTTATTTCCGCCCTCTGGGGTTTTGGGGACACTGTTAATTGGAGGGGCTTTTCTCTGGGACCTGTGAGCCGAAGCTAATAAGAAGGCCCCCTGGTAATTCCAGGTCACTGCAGCCGGTGGGTGTAGGGGTGTGGGGGTGAGAATGGGATGTCCAGGACGTGGGTAGGCGGTCAGGACAACCTTCCCAAGAAGTGAATGTCCCTCAGCTGAGGAGGATGGTGGGTAGGGATGCAGGGGGCTGGGCCACAGCGGGTTCCACTGAAACAAAAGCCCAATGTGACCCAAGGGAGCTGCTGGAGGGGGCCTTGTCCTCTCAGGTCTGGGAGCCCTGGGGCTCAGACTTGGTGGAGCCACAACCAGTTTTTATAGGAGAGCATCAAGCTCTGATTAGCAATCTGGAGGGTCACGGGGCTCAGCGTGGGTGGTGCATGGGGAGAACAGCGTGAAAGAGGCTTGTTTTCTGAGATGAGGGTGTCTGGAGGCTCGAGGAAGGAGATGGGGGTGGAAGGGAGGTCACAGGGCAGGCCTTGACTGTGCATCTAGCTCAGTATCCCTCTCTGGACTGGCGGCCACGTGGGTATCCCTGAGTGGGTAGGGGGGCGGTGATGGTGGTGGGGTCAGGGCCATGGCAGGTTGGGAGGGAAGAGGCCAGATTGATCAGGAGAATCCAGGCATGTGCTGGAGATTCAGTGTGTCTGAGCTGGAGGTGCAGGGTCCCTGGTGTCAGCCCAGGGGAGAGGCATGGGATGGTAGGAGGCCCCATGGTGGCCAGCCTCTGTGGGGGGAGTGGGCAAGAGGAGGAGATTCCCTCCCTCCACCCCACCAAAGCTGCAAGGGGCCATCTCAGCACCCAGGCAGGGGAGGCTCACTGAGCAGCTTTGCTGGACAGTTGAGGCTGAAGGCCAAGAGTTGAAAGATCAATTTAGACCTTGAGCTTGACCTCCACACCTTCCTGGGGCAGGAGGAAAGAGAGGAGGAAATGGCCTTTACTGACCATTTCTCAAAGGGAGGGTCTACCCTCCATTTCTTATCTATTAAAAATAACATCAACCAAAAACTCTTATGGGACATTAAGTGACAGACACTGTTTTAAATGAATTTAACAGATCCTTCAACAGCCCTGTGAGGTGGGTACTCTTATGCTTTTGCAAGTGAGGCAGCTGAGAAACAGAGAAGTTAGGGTACTGGCCCAAAGTCACACAGCCTGTGAAGGGCTGAGCTGGGGCTGGAACCTGGGCAGTGCGTTCCTGCTCGGCTGGCAGTGAGCCAGTGACCATCACTGTCTGTGCAAAGCTAGTGGCTCTGAGTGGAGCCTGCCTGGTATATGGGCTGAGAGCCAGCCGACAGCAGGAGACAGGCTTGGCTGAGTCTCCCAGGGGTCTGCCGGGGAGCCAGACTGGGGATGTGACCTGATGGGTGGGGCACTGACCTCAATTTACCTTCCTGGAAACTTCCCCACCCCACCCCACTTCCTCTTTTGCTACCACTGGGGGAGGGGTGGTCTTTGTGCAAAGCTGGGGAATTTCTCAGACCCTCTACCCTCACCCTGGCCTGTCAGAGAGGTGGGGCTTCCCTGGAGACAAAGATTCTGAGGATTGGGTCTAGGCTTTCACATAGTACTCAGTGCCTTCTGTTGTATTTTACAGACTCTGTGTGTGTGTGTGTGTGTGTGTGTGTGTGTGTGTGTGTGTGTGCGCTTTGACTAGAAGAAAAGTAATCTCTGGGGGAATTCCTCGGTAGTCCAGTGGTTAGGACTCCAAGCTTCCCCTGCAGTGGGCACAGGTGGGATTCCTGGGCAGGAAAGTAGAATCCTGCAAGCCAAGGCCAAAGTAAATAAATAATCTCTGGTCCAAAAGCCAGCTGGCCCCAGTAATGAGAGCTGAGGGAGGCTTCCGGAGCAAGGGCATCTTGGAGGGCAAGAGTGTGTCGGGGCAGTCAGGCAGAGGACAGTGGGTACAAAGACCCAGAGGTCTGAACCGTATGTTCTGCGTTGCTCGTTAACTTAATGGTGCAAGGAGCAGAGAGACTAGGTGGAGAGGAGACTGCCAAAGAAGCAGCACTGGCGCCAAGAAAGTCCTTAAAGTCTTGGCGCTAACCTTGGGGGAGGGCAATGGGGAGCCATGGTGGAGTTCAAGGCATGGAGGAGCTTCCCTGGCTGCTGTCTGGAGGAGGGGCTAGGGAGAGGGGAGAGGTGGGGCAATCACCCAGTGCACAGTTGTTAAGGCCTGCAAAGGGCAGAGGAGTGGAAGGAGGAGGGGAAATCTTCAACTTTTAGAATCTTTTATTTCAATATACACACATGACAAAAAAAAAATGCACAGGTCACAAAGGTATGTTGCAAAGTTTTCACACCGTGAACAGGCTTGTATAGCACCCTGATGGATCAAGGACAGAACATCACCGATCCTCAGATGTCTTCAGTGAACCTTATTCTGTTGGTCCCCCCGCTGCACACACCGCTCCCCTTCAGGGTAACCCTAACCCGACTTTAGTACAGAACCACTTTGCCTGTCATTCAGACTTCATATAAATGGAAGCAGACAGGTTGCTCTGCCTTCTTTCAGGCAGCATCGGGTTGGCAAGTTTTCTCCCCCTTGTTCTGGGTCATAATCCTCGTCCATTGTCAGGGCTGTAGACTTTCTAACTGACGGCTAACATTTGTGGCTGAATACTCTTGGGGTGTCCCGTGCACTGTAGGATGCTAAACAGCATCTCCGGCTTCTACCCATGAAATGAAGGTAGCACATGTCCCAAGCTCTGACAGCCAAAAATGTCCCTGAAAGGGAAAGTGTTACTCGCTCAGTCATGTCCAACTCTTTGCGACCCTATGGACTGTAGCCCACCAGGCTCCTCTTTCCATGGAATTCTCCAGGCCAGAATACTGGAGTGGGTAGCTGTTCTCTTCTCCAGGGGATCTTTCCAACGCAGGGACAGAACCCAGGTCTCCCGCACTGCAGTCAGATTCTTTACTGTCTGAATCACCAGGGAAGCTAAAAAATGTCCCTAAACATGGCCAAATGTTCCTTTAGGGGTAAACATCACCCTCAGTTTAAAATCACTACAGTATAGTATTCCATTTTGTAAAATTACCACAATTTATTGATACTTTTTTTTTGACATTTAGATGGTTTCGAGTTTTGGGTTCTTACAAGCAGAGGTGTTAGGAACATTATTGTAGATTTTTCCAAGAATGAAAGTCCCACATTTCCTTTCAGTTTATTCCTACTGTAGGTGTTGATTAGGCTTTGTAGATCCTGCCAGTGTCCCAAAGTGGCTGTGTTATTTTACTCTCCTACCAGCAGCATAGAAGCATCACTTGGTATGGTCTTTCTCATGTTAGCTGTTCTTGTAGGGGACATGGCATTTTGGTTTAGCTTGCATTTCTCTGATGACTCAGGATAACACACATCTTTTAATTTAATGGCCATTTTGAGATTCCCTTTTATGAAAAGCCTATTTTTCCCTATGCTGTTTCTGCCTTTTTCTTGTTGATTTGTAAGAGCTCTTTATATATGATGGACATATGGTGGTATTGGGGCCATTTATGTCCCTCTCACCCCACTGGTCACCTCCATCACATTGATGTGCCTGGCTGCATTGACTATCAAGTTGTATTCCACTCTGGCCATTGGACTCCAGTTGTTGCCAGTGAATTTAAAGTTCTTGCTTCATCATGAAATAGTTCAGAGATGAAGTGATAGGTAAGAAGGGGATTTTTTTTTAGAAAGAAGCACATTTCACAGACAGAGTGTGAGCCATCTCAGAAACCAAGAAAGACAGCTTCAAAATATTATGTGGTTAGTTTTTTATGAGCTGGGAGGATTATTCCAATTATTTGAGGGAAGGGGCAGTGATTTCCAGGAATTGGGCCACCACCCACTTTTTGACCTCAGAACCATCATGGTGCTGGTGGGTGTGTCATTTAGATGCTAACATGTTACAATGAGTATATGATGAGGCTCAAGGTCTACTGGAAGTCAGATCTTCTGCTCTCTCGGACCTAGTTGGTCCTAACCAGTTTTTGTCATGTCTCATGTCTCTGTCATTCAAGGTTGTGCCCTGCCCCTCCCCTCCTATTTCACAGTGACTACTGAGTTACAGCGGGGAGACAAGTGTGGGGAGACACACTTGAAGGGTGAAAGTGCCTAGAACAAAATCACTACACTGCCAGCAAGGGAAACCACTTCCGTAATCTGTATTTACTTAAGCAGGCAGAGATATATGTGGAAGCAACACAGCTCAGTGTTTAATTTATATAAATAGTATCACACTATTATCACAAACAGGTTTTTCATTTTTCGCTCAGCAGTATCTTTTTGAGATCCACAAATGTAGAGACAGAGATGAATAAAGTTATTTGTTCCCTTTTCACACCTGTATAATATTCCATCACAGGGCCATCCTCTTTTCCATTTCTCTACTACCCCACTGATGGACATTCCAGTGACTTCTAGCTTTTGACTCTTATGAACATCACTGCAACAAAGTCCTTATAACTGTCTCCTTAGTACTTGTCAGAAAGTTATTTCCTTTCAAAACCCACCCTTCACTTTTCTTGCTGCCTCCACAGAAATGGTTCCATTCAGTGGCCATTGGAGATAATCCTTTGGGAGGGGCCCATTTTCCCCTTGGGGTTCCTGCTTTTTTTTTTTCTTGTTGATTCGTAGGAGCTCTTTGTATATGCTGGACCACAAGTTCTTTGTCAGCTATATTTCTGGGGCAGGTATTTTGGAAGAAATTTTTGGAGGCATTCAGGAGGTAAGGTCAACAGATCTAAGCGACTGACTGGAGGAAGGGAGAGGAAGGAGTGGAAAAATGTGTGCCAATTTTTGGCTAAGCATCATGGTGACTGAGGGGAACTTTGGTGAGGTGGGATCATGGGAGGAGCCACAGGTGAAGAAGGTGCTGGTGGATCTGAAGAGTCATTAGATTTTGGCCTAGGGTCCCATGGACAAAGTGGGGCCCCACAAAGAGGGACCCCTGGGTGGGCTGAGGTCCTCAGAAATTACTTGTAAGATATCCTGCCTTGTACGTTTTTCTGAGACTCTCTAGCTTGGAGCAGGTTCAGATGTAACACCTTGATTCTGAGCCCCAAACACAGCAGTTTTTGGGTCAACTGAGGACAGCTGAATATCTGGCAACAAGATTTTCCTTTCCTTGCATTAAAACTTTTAAAAATTATTTTAAAGTAGGATTGACTTTTTCTCTTTGTTATGTAGCTCTGTGCATTTGAATATGTTCATTAAAAAATCAACACAGTAGTCAAGATACAAAATGTTCCATCACTCAACAAAATTCCCTTGCAGTGTGCCTTTGTAACCTCAACCTTCCCCTCTTCTCTGCTCCCCAGGCAACTGGTGATTTGTTCTCTGGCACTAGAGTTTAGTCTTCCTGAGACTGTCATATAAATGGAATCACAGTGTGTAGCCTTTTGAGACTGGCTTTCGTCATTTTGCATAAAGGCAACAGAATTTAATTTAATTTATATATATTTTTTATTGAAGTGTAATTGACTTACAATGTTACAATGTCATGTTAGTTTCAGGTGCACAGCAAATTGCTTCAGATATATATATATATATATATATATATTCTTTTTCAGATTATTTTCCCTTATAGATTATTATAAGAAATTGAATATAGCTTCTAAGATTTTATTTTTTTAAATAGGCTTTATTTATTGGAGCAGTTGTAGCCTCACAACAAAACTGAGTACAGGGCATCCCTGGTGGCTCAGTAGTGAAGAGTCCATCTGGCAATGCAGGAGACATGGTTCCATCCCTGATGTGGGAAAATCCCACAGGCCATGGTGCAACTAAGGCCGTGCACAACACTGAACCAGTACTCTAGAGCCCAGAGCCACAACTACTGAAGCCCGAGTGTCCTAGAGCCTATGCTTCACAACAAGAAACCTGTGCACCACAGCTAGAGAATACTCTCTGCTCGCCACAACTTGAGAAACACCTGAGCAGCAACGAAGACCCAGCACAGCCCAAAAAATTAATAATAATGATATTAAAAAACTGAGCTGAAAGTACAGGTAGCTGGGAATTCCCCGGTGGTCCGGTGGGTAAGACTCCATGCTCCCAATGCAGGGAGCCCAGGCTCAATTTCTGGATGGGAAATTAAGATTCCACAAGCAGCCAAAAAAAAAAGAGAAAACAAATGCTATATTAAGTTGCCTCAGTCGTGTCCGCCTCTTTGCGACGCTATGGTCTGTAGCCCACCAGGCTCCTCTGTCCATGGATTTCCCAGAAATGAATACTGGAGTGGGTTGCCGTTTCCTTCTCCAGGGGATCTTCTCAGCCCAGGGATGGAACCCACATCTCTTGTGTCTCCTGCATTGGCAGGCAGGCTCCTTACCACTGGTGCCACCTGCAGCTCCCAAATACTTCCTGCCCCCCAACACACACAGCCTACCCTACTATTAGCATGGCATCCACACATTGACACATCATAACCACCGTCATCTGTAGCTGACAATACAGTTCACTCTTGGGGTCGTTCATCCTATGGGTACCAATGTGTAAAGACGTGTGTCCACCATCACGGTATCATACAGAATAGCTCTGCTACCTTAAAATCCCCTGCACTCCTATTCATCCTTTCCTACCCCTCAGCCTCTGGTAACCACCTGCCTCTTCACTCTTTCTATGGTTTTGCCTTTTCCATGTCATAGAAGAGGCTTTTCAGATCAGCTTCTTTCACTCTAAAGGTTCTTCCATGTCTTTTCATGGTTCGGTAATTCATTTCTTTTTTTCTTTCTTTCTAAGATGTGAATTAAAATATTTTATTTTTTATTGGACTATAATTGCTTTACACAGTATGGTGGTTCCTTGAAAAAGTAAAAATAGAGCTACCATGTGCTGTGCTAAGTCGACTCAGCCTTGTTCAACTCTTTGCGACGCTATGGACGGTAGCCCACTAGGCTCCCTCCATGCGTTTCTCCGGGCAAGAATACTAGAGTGGGTTGCCATTTCCTTCTCCAGGGGATCTTCTCAACCCAGGGATCAAACCCACATCTCTTATGTCTCCTGCATTGGCAGGCGGGTTCTTTACCACTGGCGCTGCCTGGGAAGAACTACCCTATGAGCCAGTAGTCCCACCATTGGTCACATACCCTGAGAAAACCATAATTCAAAATTAAACAATGACAGCAACTAAACCACCCCCACCACTACCCCAGTGTTCTTTGCAGCACTATTCAGGATAGCCACGACATGGAATCAACCCAAATGCCCAACAACAGATGAACGGACAGAGAAGACGCGGTTCTTTTTTTTTTATTTGTTTCTTTGTCTGGGTGTACCACTGTTTATTTATTCACTCAATTACTGAAGGACACCCAGGTCGCTTCTATGTTTTGGCAGTTAGGAATAAACCTGCAAACATCTGCACACAGGTTTTGTGTAGAAAGAACTTTCAACTCACTTGGGTGAATATCAAGGATGGCGACTGTTGGATCATATGATGAGAATAAGTTTGGGGCTTCCCCGGTGGCTCAGTGGTAAAGAATTCGCCTACCAACCCAGGAGACACGGATTTGATCCCCAGTCCAGGAAGATCCCACAGGCCATGGAGCAACTAAGCGTGGGCATCACAACTATTGAGCCTGTGAGCTGCAACTAATCCTGCACGCCCTAGAGGCTGTGCTCCACAGCGAGAGAAGCCACCACAGTGAGAAGCTCGAGCACTGCAGCTAGAGGGGAGCCCCTGCTCACCCCCCTTGAGAAAAGCCCACGCAACAACGAAGACCCAGCAGAGCCGAAACAAATAAATAAATACGTTATTTTTAAAACGAAATGTTTAGTTTTATAAACCAGCCAGTCTCCCAAAGTGACTCGACCATTTTGCTTTCCCACCAGCACTGAATGAGAATTCCTCTTGCTTCATAGGCAATGGGATTTTTTTCTTCTTCTTCTTCTTTTTGGCCATGCTATGCCTCATGTAGGATCTTAGTTCCCCAGCCAGGAATCAAACCCATGCCTTCTCCAGTGGAAGTGCAGAGTCTTAACCACTGAACCACCAGGGGACTCCTGGCGGTGGGATTTTTAAAAAATAAATAAATTAATTTATTTATCTTTTGGCTGATCTGGGCCTTCATTCCTGTGAGGGCTTTTCTCTAGTTGTGGTGAGCAGGGGCTACTCTCTGTTGCAGTACACAGGCATCTTATTTCGGTGGCTTCTCTTTTGTGGACTGTGGGCTCGAGGGTGCACAGGTTTCATTAGTTGCAGTTCTTGGAGTCTAAGGCACAGGATCCATAGTCATGGTGCATGGGCTTAGTTGCTGTGTGACATGTAGGATCTTCCTAGACCAGGGATCGAACCCTTGTCCCCTGCACTGGCAAGTGGATTCTTCACCACTGAGCCACCAGAAAAGCCCCAATGGGATCTTTAATCATAGAAAAATCTAGGAAAAAATATTGGGTTCTACCTGCATGCATGTTTTCCTTAGATTGCTGTATATAAAAACACTCACTTTGTGGCTCAGACGGTAGAGAATCTGCCTGAAATGCAAGAGACCCAGGTTCAATCCCTGGGTCAGGAAGATCCTTGAAGGAGGAAATGGCAACCCACTCTAGTATTCTTGCCCATGGACAGGGAAGCCTGGTGGGCTATAGTCCAGGGGGTCACAAAGAGTTGGACATAACTGAGCGACTAACACACACACTTGTCATATTGTTTAAAAAAAAAATCTTTCTGTGTCATTAGAAAATCATTTCATAAAAAGCATTAAAAGCACTTTTAATGACTGTCTAGCTGGTGTGATCCAGAGAAGGCAATGGCACCCCACTCCAGTACTCTTGCCTGGAAAATCCCATGGATGGAGGAACCTGGTAGGCTGCAGTCCATGTGGTTGCGAAGAGTTGGACACGACTAAGTGACTTCACTTTCCCTTTTCTCTTTCATGCATTGGAGAAGGAAATAGCAACCCACTCCACTGTTCTTGCCTGGAGAATCCCAGGGACAGGGGAGCCTGGTGGGCTGCTTTCTATGGGGCTGCACAGAGTCGGACACGACTGAAGCGTCTTAACAGCAGCAGCAGCCGATATGATCATGTTATTATACCATAGTTTATTTAACTGGGCACTGGAAGCTTTGGCTAAGTAAATTTTAGAATAATGCTGCCAGTGGGTGGGGGTGGGATGGATTCAGAGTCTGGGGTGAGCAGATGCAAACCACTATACACAGAATGAATAAACAACAAGGTCCTACTGTATAGCACAGGAAACCATATTCAAAATCTTGTGATAAGCCACAATGGTGGACAGGGGAGCCTGGTGGGCTGCTTTCTATGGGGCTGCACAGAGTCGGACACGACTGAAGCGTCTTAACAGCAGCAGCAGCCGATATGATCATGTTATTATACCATAGTTTATTTAACTGGGCACTGGAAGCTTTGGCTAAGTAAATTTTAGAATAATGCTGCCAGTGGGTGGGGGTGGGATGGATTCAGAGTCTGGGGTGAGCAGATGCAAACCACTATACACAGAATGAATAAACAACAAGGTCCTACTGTATAGCACAGGAAACCATATTCAAAATCTTGTGATAAGCCACAATGGGAAAAAAAAATGAAAAAGAGTATGTATTTACATATATTTGAATCACTTTGCTGTACAGCAGAAGTTAACACAACACTGTAAATCGATTATACTGTAAATCAATAAAATAAATGTTTAAAAAACCCATACCATGTGTTTGAAAAGTGAAAGTGAAGTCCTTCAGTCATGTCTGATTCTTCAAGACCCCCACGGACTGTAGTCTATCAGGCTTCTCCATCCATGGAATTTTCCAGGCAAGAGTATTGGAGTGGGTTGCCATTTCCTTCTCCAGGGGATCTTTGGGTATGTGTAAATGTTTGCCTCGTTCTTGTATTTATTGAGGATGAATTCTTAGAAGTGGAAACATTGGCTTGAAAAAGACAAACATTTTATGATTCTTGGTGTGTGTGTGTGTGCTCAGTCATGTACAACTCTTTGTGACCCCATGGACTGTAGCCCGCCAGGCTCCTCTGTCCATGGGATTCTCCAGGCAAGAATACTGGAGTGGGTTGCTGTTGGGGGCCAGCATGAGGAACTCCGCCCATGGCAAAGGTCATGAGGAAAGGGGCTTCGGCATACGCAAAGGCGTGACCAAGTCTCAGGAAATTCCCCTGCTCCCGAGCATCTAACCCCAAAACCAGAGTCTGTCCTGTACTCTCACCTATGGGGGGCTCTCCCCCATAACCGTTTCTCTCTGAGAAGGAGTAAACGTGCAGCTCCAAGGCAGTAAAAATTCCTGGGCATGACTAGAGTGTTTCAACTAACTGGACTCTCTGAAGGTTATCTAGCCTGTCTGTGTAGGTTCCTCCTGCCATAACAGCCCTCCAACCATGAGAGGCATGAGATGTTTTGACTTACTAAAGGCAAATTCTTGTGGAAAGTTAGAAATTATTAGTATAGTGGGTTGGTTGGGAATTATATTGATAAAGGGTTTCTTCAATTGTTGTGTCAATAATTGCCCCTAATTCCCTGCCCTAGGTGGGACAAGGGCGTCTCAGGTTAAACCTCTCTGTGGACACATGATTGTTTACTACCTCTCAACCATAAACAGCACAGAGAGTTTTGGAGTATTCTGAGAATCTTAATTAACATAGGACTTTTTCTTGTTGTTGAGTCAATGATTGCCGCCAGGCCTCCATATCCTTTAGGTACCTGGGAATATATTAATCAATGTATTTGGAATGTAGAAAAGGAAATATAGTAGTTTTTGATGTTAGCAATATTAGACTTTCTGAGTTAATGAGTTTTCTCTCTTGTAATAGATCACTGTACTTTGTTATAAATCACTGTGTCCTTGCTATGCAAAAATGTAACTTTGTCACTATCTTAAGACTGAGTAGATCTTAAGAGGAACATTGGTGAAAGGATTTTCATTTGTTGGACTGATGTTTGTTGCTAAAACCTTCATATTCCCTGCCCTTATAATGAATATAGTTATCATATGGGAGAAATAAGTCTTAACCTTTAAGTATATAGGAGAAATAAGGATTAACATATAGGAGAACTAAGTTTTAACCTTTAAGTATATAGGAGAAATAAGGATTAACCTTTAAGATTAATCATGTTAACCTTGGGTTAAATAAATTCCTTTCTTGATTGTAACTCACTACACCCTCACCCTATAGGAAGGGTGGTGCTTGGTTTAAGGAAAAACACCCTTGGAAAAAATAAGTTTTTTGGTTATCAGAAAGAAAGAGTTGTAAATGTCAGCAGGCAGAAATGGCTTGAAGATGATGTAAAACCCCTAAAACTTTTTTATGTAAAGCACCTGATTTTGATAAGGTCAGGACTGCTGACCCCCACGTGACTCTGTATTCATCCCTATGTGTAATAAAGGGTATATAAGCAAACCCAAAAATAAAGAAATCGGATCAGTTCCGGAAAGACTGATTCCCTCATGTTGTTCCTTTCTGCTCCCCAATTTTCTGGCTGAATTCTCATCTGGAGCATGGGTGCCCACCATGCATATGGTGCAAGTTCCTTGTCTGGAATTTTATTGGTACCCCACATAAGCCAAGTTATTCGACCCCTTTCTCTCTCTCTTACTATTTTCTGGTCGAATTCCCATCTGGTGCAGAGGACCCACCAAGCCTGGGCTTCTAAGATCGGACTGGCGGGCGGGGGGGGGAGGGGCGCTCAGTGCCTCCTCTCCTTCGGGAGAACGGGAAGACACCTGCGGCCTACGTAGGTGGTGATTGGCACCCTGTGTTAACCAAGTTATTAGGCCTCTTTTTCTCTGCTAAATTCCTAGTCCCTCTCTATCTGTAATTTAATAAGTTTTTCCTAGGACGCCGACTCCGTCACCACCTTCGAATCACCCTGGATCCACTGGGGCTGGACCCCGGCAGGTTGCGATGCTGGATGCCGGGAGCCAGCATAAGGAACTCCGCCCATGGCAAAGGTCATGAGGAAGGAGGCTCTGGCATATGCAAAGGCAGAATCAAGCCTTAGGAAACCCCTTGTTCCCGAGCATCTACCCTCAAAACCAGAGTCTGCCTACTTTACTGTTTTATGCTCTCACCTACACCTCTGACTTTATGGGAGGCTCTCCCCCATCACCATTTCTCTCAGAGGAGTTAACTTGCAGATCCAGTTAATAAAAATTCCTGGGCGTGACAAGGGTGTTTCAACTTACAAACTCCTCTGAAGTTTCTCTAGCCTGCCCGGGCAGGTTCATCCAGCCACATGTGATTGTTTACAGCCTCCCAACCGTGAGAGGCACGAGATGCTTTAAACTTTCTATATACAGACTCTTTTGAAAAGTTAGAAAATTATTAGTATAGTATAGTGGGTTGATTAGGAATTATATTGGTGAAGCGTTTTTCATTTGTTGTGCCAGTAATTACTGCTAATTCCCTGCCCTAGGTGTGACAAGGGTGTCTCAGGTCAAACCTCTCTGCTGGCAAACTAGCTTGTGTGACAGGATTATCCATACTCCTGCCAAGCACATGATTCTTTACTACCTCACAATCATAAACAAGCACAGAGAGTTTGGAGTATTTTGAAAGTCTTAATTAGCATAGGGCTTTTCTCATTGCTGAGTCAATGATTGCCACCAGGCCTCTATATCCTTAGGCACCTGGGAATATATTAATCAATGTATCTGGAATATAGAAAAGGAAAATAGTAGTTTTTGATGTTAGCAATACTAGACTTTTTGAGTTAACAAATTTTCTCTTTTGTTATAGATCGCTGTATTTTGTTATAAATCACTGTGTCCTTGCTATGTAAAAATGTAACTTTATCACTATGGTAAGACTAAATAGATCTTAACGGGAACATTAGTGAAAGGTTTTCATTTGTTGGGCTAATGTTTGCTGCTAAATCTCCATATTCCCTGCCCTTATAGTGAATATAACTAACATATAGGAGAAATAAGTATTAACCTTTAAGATTAATCATGTTAAACCTTAGGCTAAGAAAATTCCTTTCTTGATTGTAACCCACTACACCTTCACCCTATAGGAATGCAACTTTATTTGGAGGGTGGCACTTGGTTTAAAAAAAAAAATCACCCCTGGAAAAAATAAGTTTTCTGGTTGACTGACCGTTATCAGAAAGGGCCATAAAATATCAGCAGGCCTCATGGCCAGAAGATGATGTAAAACCCATAAGACCTTTGTATACATTTATACGAAGCACCTGATTCTGACAAGGGTCAGGTCTGCTGACCCCCACGTGACTCTGTATTCATCCCTAGTATATAAGCAAACCTAAAAAATAAAGAGATCGGATCAGTTTCTGGAAAGATGGATTCCCCTGTATCGTTTCTTTCTTGCTCTCTGTTTTTCTGGCTGAATTCCCATCTGGAGTGTGGGTGCTCACCATGTCTACTTACTTGCCCTGGCTTCTAAGATCCATGAGAGAGGGAGCCCAAGGTGGGACACCCTCCAATATTCAAACGGGTGCTGGTGGCCCAACGTAGATGATGCAAATTCCTTGTCTTGGAATTTTATCCCATGTAAACCAAGTTATTCAGCATCTTTTTTTCCACTAATATGTCCTTCTACACTATCCGTTTCTAATCTGTCTATATATCTGTAATTAAATAAGTTTTTTCCTAGAATGCCGATTCTGTCTCCCCTTCGAATTACCCTGGATCCGCTGAGGCTGGACCCCGGCAGCTCTACTCCCGGGGATCTTCCTGACCCAGGGACTGAACATGCATCTCCTTCACTGCAGGTGGATTCTTTACTGCTGAGCCACCTGGGATTGGTACCTGTTGCCAGTGCTCTCTAGAAGGCTGTCATTTATATGGAAAGCTGCAAGTTGGACCAACATTATGTAATTCTTTTAAAAAGTCACAGTTTTTAAATTTTGTTTTATTTCAGCTGTGCCACACAGCTTACAGAATCTTAATTCCCCAACCAGGGATTGACCCAGGTTCTCGAAGTGAATGCACAGAGTCTTTACCACTGCACCACCAGGGAATTCCGTGTTTTAACTCTTCCAGGGTCCCGCCTCCTCTTCAGTATGTTAGTATCCTGGAAAGGCAGCATTCTTACGTAGATTCAACTCGAGGTGTGGCAAAGAGCATCAGGCAGTCACAGGAGGATGCCCATGAGCCCTGCTCCCCCTTCTCTCCACCCTTACTGGAAATGGAGTGGTCAACGCTCCCAGACAGCTTCTGAAAGGAATTCTGAACTTTCCTGGGCAGAGGGAAATATCAGATCCCACAAGGCAAGCACCTGTTAGTGTTAGTCACTCAGTTGTGTCTGACTCTTTGTGATCCCATGGTCGATAGCCTGCCAAGCTCCTCTGTCCATGGGATGTCCCAGGCAAGAGTACTGGAGTGAGTTGCCATCCCTCCTTCAGGGATTCTTCCCGACTCAAGGATTGAACCCAGGTCTCCTGAATTGCGGCAAATTCTTTACCGACTGAGCCACTAGAGAAGCCCCAGCACCTGTGGTACAGGGGGCAACTGCCGAAGCACCCGCCGCTGCAGAGACCCCGGTGTCAGATGGAGTCACTCAAGTCCAGGCTCCCACTTCCCATGACCTCTACCTGCTGATCTTCCACAGGGCCCTCATTGTTTCTGTCCCTTTTATCCTACAACAGCTTTGCCCAAGCCCCAGAACAGGAAGCAGCAAACCCCGTCCAAACCGTGTAACTCAGATTAGGACTTGAACCCTTGGTCTTTTAACTGAGATCACACACCAGGACCTAATAAAGCTCAGGTTCTTGATGTCTCATCACAGAATTCAGCGAGAGACAAAGTGATGGGTAAGAAGTGGATTTATTTAGAGAGAAATATATCCCACAGAGGGCTTCCCTCGTGGCTCAGATGGTAAAGAATCTGCCTGGTCAGGGAAATACATCCCATATGCCACAACTAAGAGTGCCTGCTGCGACTAAGATTCTCAGTGTCGCCACTAAGACCTGGCACAGCCAAATTAAAAAAAAAAAAAAAAGAGTGCCTGGCACAGAGTAGGTGATCACATATCAGGAACTTATACCAGAACATGAAGTGGATTTATTTAGAGAGAAATATATCCCACAGAGGGCTTCCCTCGTGGCTCAGATGGTAAAGAATCTGCCTGGTCAGGGAAATACATCCCATATGCCACAACTAAGAGTGCCTGCTGCGACTAAGATTCTCAGTGTCGCCACTAAGACCTGGCACAGCCAAATTAAAAAAAAAAAAAAAAGAGTGCCTGGCACAGAGTAGGTGATCACATATCAGGAACTTATACCAGAACATTCCAATGTTTTCCTGAAAAAAAATCCCACCCCTCAAATAACAGGATATTATTTATGTATTTATGTATATAATAGGGGCTTCCCTGGTGGCTCAGATGGTAAAGAATCCACCTGCAGTGCAGGAGACCTGGGTTTGCTCCCTGGGTCAGGAAGATCTCCTGGAGAAGGAAATGGCTACCCACTCCAGTATTCTTGCCTGAAGAATATATAATGTATTAATAAATAATGTATTATTTACATTATAATAAGCTATTAATTATAATAACATATTGAACGTATTCAAATGTTTTGCTAAGTTGCTTGAATCACGTCCAACTCTGCGAAACCTCGTGGACTGTAGCCCACCAGGCTCCCCTGTCCATGGGCTTCTCCAGGCAGGAATACTGGAGTGGGTTGCCATGCCCTCCTCCAGGGGAATCTTCCTGAACCAAGGAATTAAACCTGTGTCTCTCATCTCTTCTGCATTGGCAGGCAGGTTCTTTACCACTAGTGCCACATGGGAAGCCCCAACAACAAAAATACTTGAGGGAAAATAAGGTTGAGGGCAGAGCACCGAAACCCACAGCACTTAGTCCCCAAAACACTAATACAGCCAGCAGCCATCCTGATTTAATTTCTACCCCAGATAAGCCTCTCCTGCTTTCTGTGCCCGGTCTCTGGCCTCAAACTCTGGGCACCATCTCTTCCTTTGTGAAAGCATTTGCTCCTAAGAGAGGTCACTTTTACCCTAGTTCAAACCTGATCCAGCCTGTGGATGTCTTCATTAATTTATTACCTCAGACTAGAAAATTGTCTTTGAACTTGAAACTTCCCAGGCAAAAGAGCAAAAGCTGTAGAGATTTTGAAGCCCCAAACCATCCTCAGAGCCCAGGAACAAAAGGCAACCATGAATAAAAATTTTAAACTGAAAAGAAAGAAAGAATTGCAGGGTTAAAACAACCACAACCATGAAATGCCATCATGGAACTCAACATAAAAGCCAGTTGTAAAACCTAGCTATAGAACCCAGCACAAAACCCAGCCACAGAATTCAACCATGGAACCCAGCCACAAACCCCACTATAGCATGAAGCCCACAGAACCCAGCCATAAAACCCAGTCACAGAAACCAACATGGACCCAGCGGCAAAACTCAGGCATGGAACCTAGCATTGCCTACCCTGAAGAAAGCCATTTTTGTAGCTCCCATTTTTTCCTTTTTAAATAAGGTTTTTTCTATCAGCTATAACCCAATACAAAATGTTTCTGGTGCTTAAAAAAATACCAAAATTAAAAATAAATAAAGTTTTTCTTATTTACATTATTAAGATTTTCTTTTTAATTATAAAGGGTGCTAGGGAAAAACACATGTGTGAACAAATGCTTCTGGGTTACCCCCAACATCCACCCTCTCTCCATCAATTTCAACCACGCGACTTACAAAAAGGAAGTTCAAGTTGTAGCACAGTAAGAAGTAGCTATGGAATTTGTCAGCAGAGACTGGAATGCCCAGGACAGGGCAGCAGAACTTTGTTCCAGCCTGGATGATGCAGCCCAATTCTGCGTTAAAGAGAAAAAGAGAGCCGTTGGTGATTCTTTTGTTTCCCGTCTATGTACACTTAGACCAAATTTCTTCCATGTTTTGCCATCTGTAAAATGTGGTTCAATGGAGAAGGAAATGGCAACCCACTCCAACATTCTTGTCTGGGAAACTCCATGGACACAGGAGGCTGGTGGGCTACAGTCCATTTGTCCATGGGGTCACCAAGAGTTGGACACGACTTAGCTAAACAACAACAAGCAATTATTTTGGCTTTTCTAACTTTCCAAATTCCCTCCTCCTCTCTCTTATAATTTGTTTCTGTGCTCGTTTCCCTTGATCTCGATTCTGACTTTCTAGCTCTTATCTTACCTTTTTTTATTTTTTCTCTTCTGGTTAATTAACATATGATTCGTACCAAGATAGCGAAGAAAACATTTTTTGAGAAGCTAAGAGGGTGGAAAGACAGCTCATTTCTTCCTGAATCTCTATCATTCTACATTTAATTTGTCAGGGTTATTGTTTATTTTCAAGCTTCTTTCTCTGCCTATATTTACCATTGTGAGTGAGTGAGTGAAGTCGCTCAGTTGTGTCCGACTCTTTGCGACCCCATGGACTGTAGCCTACGAGGCTCCTCTGTCCATGGGATTTTCCAGGCAATAGTACTGGAATGGATTGCCATTTCCTTCTCCAGGATATTTACCATTATCACACTACAAACAAAGAGGAATTAAATGAACATCATGGGTGCATCTGGTTCAGAAAATGCTTAAAGTTAGAGGTTTGCTGTTTGTGCCCACTCAGCGGAATTAATTTGCTTGACTGTGTATGTTTGAAGTCAGGGACTACGTCTTGATCATTCTGTTTAGTGCCTAGCACATTTTCATATACATCCAGTCACTTTAAATAAATGTTTGATGTTAAAGTTAAAAAGAAAATTCAACTGAAGACCAGTTTTCCTGTGCAATTGGAGATGGATGGTGACGATTGCACAACAGTGTGAATGTACTTAATGCTGCTGAAATGTTTATACTTTAAAACAATGCCCTTTTCCGTGCTTTAGGGCCAACTCTGTCCCCTGGTAACATCTGTCAGTATTTACAAATGTCAATATACAGCAAAGCTTCGGTGGAGGTGTCGTTGCCTGAAGCTGCTCAGGTCTGGCCATGCTAGGGTAGATTTTCAAGATACCTGGGTTTACGCAACTTGCTGGCACCCAGAACACAGAGGCTCTCCACTTTAGAGAAGCCTCAGTGTCTGTCAGCTGGGAACAGAGTAAAAAGAAGGCAGATAGAGAGTGTCAGGTTACCTGGTCACAGGGTAGAGCCGGGGGCAGAGGCTCAGACTGGAAAGAGAGAAGGGGTTTTGCCTGCAAGGGCCCCTTGCTCATTCCTGCTCTCCCCTCATCATTTCCCAGGCAGATGACAAAGCACTCTTGCTGGGAAACCAACCCCAAACTCTTAACCACAGGCACTAGTGGGCATGGCAGGGGCTGCAGCGTGGTCCCCAGAGATCAGAAAAAGCATCGGCTTTGCACACCCACAAGCTAGAAAGAGATGGGAATACCAGACCACCTGAGCTGTCTCTTGAGAAATCTGTATGCAGGTCAGGAAGCAACAATTAGAACTGGACATGGAACAACAGTCTGGTTCCAAACAGGAAAAGGAGCACATCAAGGCTGTATATTGCCACCCTGCTTATTTAACTTATATGCAGAGTACATCATGAGAACGCTGGGCTGGATGAAGCAGAAGTTATAATCTAGACTGCCAGGAGAAATATCAACAACCTCAGATATGCAGATGACACCACCCTTACAGCAGAAAGTAAAGAAGAACTAAAGAGCCTCTTGATGAAAGTGAAAGAGGAGAGTGAAAAAGTTGGCTTAAAGCTCAACATTCAGAAAACTAAGATCATGGCATCTGATCCCATCACTTCATGGGAAGTAGATGGGGAAACAATGGAAACAGTGGCTGACTTTATTTTGGGGGGGCTCCAAAATAGTTTTTCTAGTAGTCATGTATGGATGTGAGAGTTCAACTATAAAGAAAGCTGAGCACCGAAGAATTGATGCTTTTGAACTGTGGTGTTGAAGACTCTTGAGAGTCCTTTAGACTGCAAGGAGATCTAACCAGTCCATCCTAAAGGAAATCAGTCTTGAGTGTTCATTGGAAAGACTGATGTTGAAGCTGAAATTCCAGTACTTTGGCCACCTGATATAAAGAGATGACTCATTAGAAAAGACCCTGATGCTGGGAAAGATTGAAGGTGGGAGGAGAAGGGGATGACAGAGGACGAAATAGTTGGATGGCATCACCAACTCAATGGACATGAGTTTGGGTAAACTCTGGGAGTTGTTGATGGACAGGGAGGCCTGGCATGCTGCAGTCCATGGGGTCGAAAAGAATTGGACACGACTGAGTGACTGAACTGAACTGAACTGAACTGAATCTAGACCTTCTTGGAGTCTGCTGAAGTTGAGACCTAGTAGCATGGATAAACTTGATTATAATTTGTTACAATGTGTCTAAGCTTCTCCATGGAAGACCCTCTCCTGCCCTGCTCTGCCAGGACACAGGTTGTCTTTGGGTAGACTGCAAAAAAATCAAACAGAAAAAACCCTTCGCCCTCCAAGAGGCAAGGGGGCTGTGGGGTTGCAGGGCAGAGTGCCGTCCCAGCTCTGCCAGGGGATAATTCAAGTTCTTTGAAACACAAAGTTTGCTCTTTTGCAAGATGGCCTGGCAGCAACACCGATTGTGTGGGGCTGTCATCATGGCAATGTGGTGATTGGATAATATACGTCAAGAAGAAAGACAGTGTTTGGCACAAGGAACACTTTCTGACTCTTAACTGTTATTTCAGAATTGTTGTTGGTCTGTGATGTCCCATGCTCAAAAGTAATCTTGAGTCCCTTTGGGGACCCTGGGAGGCTGGGATTAATATTATTATTTGCATCCTCCAGAGGGGAGATCAGGAGTCATGGAGATTCCGGACTTCCCTGGTGGTCCAGTGGCTAAGGCTCCAAGCTCCCGATACAGGGGACCCAGGTTCCTTCCCTGGTCATGGAGCTAGATCCCACACGCTGCAGCTGAGAGTTCGCATGTCTCAGGCAGGATCCTGCCTGCCACAGCTAAAGATCTTGTACATCTCAACAAAGATAGAAGATCTGTGTACCACAGCGAAGATCCAGCGCAGCTAAATCAGTAGATAAAAGTAAATATTAATGCATAAATAAAGAAAAGAGTTGTGGAGATCGAAACTGAGAGCCTAGAGGTATAGAGAGATGGGCAGGGAGTGTATCCCACCTGCGCATGACCCCAAAGGCCTTTCCCTTGACCTAAATCAAACTGGTGCAGATTCCCCAGCCATGGCTAAGCTCCCTAATTCCAGCAATAGTTCTTTGCTTTTTTCTGGGTTCTGGGAAGACCGTTTCTTGTATCCCTACGCCTGGCAGGGCACAGCCACTTTCCAGTCCACCAGCCCCATCCTTCCTGTCTGGGGCTGCAAACAGACTGTCTCCAGGGCCTGGGGGTGTTCTCACGGTCATCTTGGCTGCTGCACGTGGATTTTTCCATTAATTTGTCTCCCCAGAATGGTGTTAAAAGACCCTGATGCTGGGGAAGACTGAGGGCAGAAGAAGAAGGCGACAGAGGATGAGATGGTTGGGTAGTGTCACCGACTCAATGGACATGGACTTAGGCAAACTCAGGGAGATGGTGAGAAACAGGGAGGCCTGGTGTGCTGCAGTCCATGGGGTTACAAAAAGTCCGACATGACTTGGCAACTCAACAGCAATACTTCTAACTCTCAATTTCCTCCAATGGCCTTTTTATTTACAATGGCCTCTCCCAACTTCCTCTTTTCCTCTACAAAAGTTTCCTCTTCTTTGTTTTAATGATTTGCATGTGGTTCATCATAGTTCCAGATCCTGAATTGCAATTCTTAGCTGCTCTTAAATAAATCCATTATGCTAGTAAAATAACCGTCTGTTTGTTTAGGTAAACAGCTTCTCTTGTGGTGTTTAGTCACTGAGTTGTGTCCAACTCTTTGCCACCTCCTGGTCTACAGCCTGCCAGGCTCCTCTGTCCATGGGATTCTCCAGGTAGGAATACTGGGATGGGCTCTCATTTCCTTCGCCAGGAAATCGTCCCGACCCAGGGATGAAACCCACATCTGCACTGCAGGGGGATTCTTTACCATTGAGCCACCTGGGAAGCCCCCACTAGTCCTTTCTCGGGCCAGGACAGCCAAATTGCTCTTCCCCGCCTCCGACTCCCGCACACAGGAGACAGAGTATTCTCTGGAAAAACCCAGTGGTTTCAGAGAAAAGACCTATAGAGACTGACGTTTGGGAGAGACCTCTGGGAAAGTCTGCTTTCAGTGAAACTCCCCACTGACACCAACCCCTTGCCCTGTGTCAGCCCTTAAACCTCACAGTCAAATATAAAATTTAAGGAAAACTCCAAAATGAAAGGTAGAGACCAGAATAAACACAGAAAAATAAACAAACCCAGGAAAATAAAGCAACTGAAGGAGAAAAAGAAAAAAAAAGTAACACAATCCCACTTAATTACTATCATTAGAGAAATAGCAGAAGATATACTGATTAGATCAATAATGGCAAACTGCTGCTCTAAAAATAAAAAAGAGGAACAATCCAGTTCATTGTATAATCATTTTGCCTGGAAGGGATTTGAATGGGTCTAGGGTCCATTGTGGGCTTTCCAGGTGGCACCTGTGCTCAAGAACCCACCTGTTAAAGCAGGAGATGAGGGTTAGATCCCTGGGCCGGGCAGTTCCCTTGGAGGAGGGCGTGGCAACCCACTCCAGTATTCTTGCCTGGAGAATCCCATGGACAGAGGAACCTGGTAGGCTATAATATATAGTAATGCAAAGAGTCGGATATGATTGAAGTGACCTGACACATGTACACCCACACACACAGTTCATTGCTGGGGGAGCAGATGAATGGTGAAACTTGGGGACGTATGGCCAGAAGTCCTATGAGCAGCTGGAGGTAACAGACATACCTCTCATGAAGCAACATGGATAAACTTTTCTAATAAAGTGCCTCATAATAGCCAAAAAGTGGAAACAACTGATGAATGGATAATAAAAGGATAATAAAAAATCCTTCTATGCAATGAAATATTATCCAGCCATGAAATGTTGGTATACAGTGCAACATGGATGACTGTGAGGGCATTATGGTGAGTGAGAAAAGCCAGATAACACAATCCACATGTTGCATGATTCCATTTACATGACTGCCCACACAGGCAAATCCACAGAGACAGAGGTAGAGTTGAGGTTGCCTGGGGGCGATGGGAAGAGGGGATGAGAGGTGACTGCCAAGGGGTATGAGGTTTCTTTAGGGGGTAATAAAAGTGTTTTGAAATTGGATTGTGTGCATTTTATGGTATGTGAATTAAACCTTAAGGGAAAAAAAATGCAGATTCTGATTCAAATATACATAATATTCAATTTTGTTCGAAATAAAATGCAATAGAGATGGGAAGAAGTGAGAGAGAAAGGAGAAAGAGAGAGATGGAGAACAGCATCATTTTGGTATACGGGAAACAGAGGCACAGAGCAAAATATACATCTTGCAGAATCAGAAACAAACAAAACAGTTATGCACTAAACTGTCTAGGATGGGTATTATTCTAGAATGGAAAGGATAACGGAAATAAAAGAAAGAGAATAAAGATCCCATCCGTAACCTCTGTCACAACCCCACCCCTATTTCACATCCCTCTGTCATCCTCTTTGCCCCAAACAGACCAGCAGCCACCAAAGGCAATGACCTGAACGACAGAGGAAGCCAAAAGTGAGCCGGTGAACTATTCAGAAACAGTGAAAAGAACAGGTTACGTAAAATCCCTGAGACATATAAAACTGGTCTTGGAGAAATACTCAGAGCCCAATTTTCCAGTTGTTAAAGGAAAAAAAAAAAAAAGAAAGGGAATTGCCTGGCAATTGTCAGTGGTTAGGACTCAGTGCTGTCTCTGCCATAGCCTGAGTTTGGTCTCTGGTTGGGGAACTAAGATCAGCCAAAGAAAAAGAAAAAAGAGAAAAGGAAAATGAAGGAACTGTGCTAACAAATTAGACTAAGAACAAAACAAATTAGGAAGAAAGAAATTACTGTTTTGGTTTTTTTTTTGGCCACATTGCCAGGCATGTGGGATCTTTGTTCACTGACCAGGGATCAAACTTATACCTGAACCAGAAGCACAGTCTTAGCCACTAGACCACCAAGAAAGTCCCTGGGACGGGGAATGTTAGGAAGATGGAATAGATAGAAAGGAAAAAGGGAAATGAATCAAATGAAGGGAAGGTCAAACAGGGTGAGAAAGGAAGTGGATTCTTTAAAAACCAATGAAATATGACCTCTCACCAGACTGATTAATTTATAAATCAGAGCAAGGGGAAAAATAAGCACCATTAGGGACCTTGGAATCGATAAAGTGTTAGCATAGACGTAAACAGTCAAATAAGAAAATTGTACATGCCACCCAGGCAATGTTCTGGAAAACCTAGAGGAAATCAATGATTTCTGAGAAAAATGCACAGTCTCATCACTGACCCAAGGGGAACGTCTGGTTAGGTCAATGACGATAAAAGATATTCAGTTCAGTTCAGTTGCTCAAATAAGACATATTAGAAAGGTGATTAAAGAACTATATTGAGAAAGTTTCTCTAAACTAAATAATCATAATCACAATCCAAATTATTAAAACTATTCCATAGAAAAATACAGAAAACTCACCCAATGCATCTATGACTGCATTTATGAATTCAGGATTTCAGTTCCAAAGCTTAATAGTGACAGGACAGAAATATACAGATCAACCTCATCCAAGCACATAGAAAAAAATTTTTAATGTTATCAAATATTGTCATGTGTCCAAAGAGAAGCTGCAGTCTGACACAGCTTTATTTCCAAAATTCCAGAGTTACAATAAAAAGCACTCTATCAGATTAAATAAGAAAAACCACAAGATCATATTAATATGTACTAAGAACTGTTTGATAAAATTTAGCAGACTTTTTTTAGTGAAAGTGAAGTAAATTTTTTTAAAAAGAGAAAGAAATTGTTTAAAACTAAAAGTAATTACTCTAAGATCAATAATAAATATTATACTATATTTAGTGTATATGATACTATACTTATATGATAATGTAGTTCTAAAAAATCATAAAATCTAGGGAATTCCCTGGCGGTCCAGTGGTTAGGACTCAACACTTTCACTGCCGAGGGCCTGGGTTCAATCCCTGATTGGGGAACTAAGATCTCACAAGCTTCAAGGCATGGCCAAAAAAAAAAGGAAAGAAAACCAATCATAAAATCTCATTAAAAGAGATAAAGCAAAATCTGAAGTAATGGAAAGACATACACTTCTTTGATGTGTTGACATTGATAAAATATGTTATCCAAAATTATAAATTTAATACAATTACATTCAGCATTCCGATGGGGAAGGCATAATTATTTTTCGTGAATTGGATAAAAATCATATGGAAGACTAGCCAAGACAAATTTTAAAAATGAATAGGGGGATGATTCAATTGAAGTTAAAATAGTTAAATAAATGAGTAAGAAAAAAATCATAAAAATCCAGAAAGATATCCCAGAATACATGAAAAAATGGCATTTTATCTCTTTTCGAATATTCCTTTATTGATGTAAAAATTCACAAAATATTTCAAAGTATACAATTCAGTGACCATTTACTGCAGTGACCATGTTATGAAAGCACCACCTTTCTCTAGCTTCAAGACATTTTCATCATTCTAAAAGGAAACTGTACCCATTAATCATTCAGGCTTTATTCCCCTTTCCCCTCAGGTTTGGGTAACCACCGATTTCCTTTATGTCTCTATGTTATTGTTGTTAGTCCATAAATTGCAACCAACTCTTTTGCAGCCCTGTGGACTGTAGCCCACCAGGCTCCTCTGTCCATGGGATTTCTCAGGCAAGAATACTGGAGTGGGTTGCCATATCCTCCTCCAGGGGATCTTCCTACCCTGGGACGGAAACCACATCTCTTATGTCTCCTGCATTGGAGACAGGTTCTTTACCTGGGAAGCCCAATAAGTACTATGCAGAAAAGTAAAATCAAGTCCTCAGATCAGATGAAAAGATATTCAGATGGGCTGTGGGTGAGAACATGCAAATTGAGATAATGGTGAGATGCCACTTCCTCAAACTGACACAAGTTTTAAAAAGTTGTAACACGCATTGCTGGTGAAGCCTTGGGGAAAAGTGTTCTCAGGCATGGCTGACAGAAATGTGCTATTTTGCTCTGGCAACATCTGTTTTTGATGTAAATCCTTTTTCAGAGGCTACTGCATTTTGCAGTATTTTTTTTCTGGTCTACAACTTGTCTTTTCATTGTCTTAATAGCATATTCTTGCAGAGCAAAATTTTTAATTTTACGGAACTTCAACATCAGATTTTTTCTTTCATGGATTATGCTTTTGATGCTGTATCTAAAAACCCATTGCCAAACTAAAGGTCACCTAGATTTGTTTCTTGGTCTTCTTCTAGGAGTGTTTCAGTTTTGTGTTTTGCATCCAGGTATATGATTCTACATGTGGGGGTCAGGGAGTAAAAGTACATAATATGCAATGTATCACTTTAACCATTGATTCTACATGTGTACATAATATGCAATGTATCACTTTAACCATTGATTCTACATGTATACATAATATGCAATGTATCACTTTAATCATTGATTGTTTCTACCTGTTTACATAATATGCAAGGAGTAAAATACATTATGTATTAATACATATGTGTGTTACATTATGTATACATAATACACAATATACAATGTATCACTTTAACCATTGATTCTACATGTATCCATAATACGCAATGTATCCATAATACGCAATTTTTTTAGTGTACAATTCAGTGGTATTCACTGCGTTCACAATGTTGTGCAATCATACCACTATTTCCGGAACTTTTTATCATCCCAAACAGGAACCATACCCATTAAATGATAATTTCCTATATTGCCTTCCTCCAGCATCTGATAACCTCTGACCTCTGTCTCTATGGATTTGCCTCTTCAAGGTAACGCATTACGATGCATTTTGAGTTTATTTTTGTAAAAGGTGTAAGGTTTGTGTCTAGATTATTCTTCTGCCTTTTTTAATTTTTTGCATATGGACATCCAATTACTCTAGCACCATCTGTTGAAAACTCTGTCCTGGGATTTCTCTGCTGGTCCAGTGGTTAAAACTCCACACTCCCAATGCAGGGGACCCAGGTTTGATTCCTGGTCAGGGAACTAGATCTCATATGCTGAAACTAAGACCTGGTGCAGTCAAATTTTTTTTAAAAAAGAAAAGACTGTCATTTCTCCATTGAATTGCCTGTGTTCCTTTGTCAAAGATCAAGTGACTACATTTGTGTGAGCCTGTTTCTGGGCTTTCTATTCTGTTTACATTGATTCATGTGTCTATTCTGTTGCCAGTTCCATGCCGTCTTGATTACTGTAGCTTTATACAAAGTCTTGATATTAGGTAGTCTCAGCCCTCCAATTTTGTTCTTCTTCAGTGTTGTGCTGGCTCTTATGGGTCTTTGCCTTTTCATAGAGATTTTAGAGTCAATTCAGCCTGACAAACTCCATTAAAAATACATAAGCCCTTCACCCAGCAATCTCATTCTTAGAAATTTTTCCTTCAGAGGTAAATCATCAGCACATATGGGGATAGGTAGCACTCCCCTGGCAGCTCAGTTGGTAAAGAATTTGCCTGCAATTCTCATCTGCAAGGAGACCCCGGTTTGATTCCTGGGTCAGGAAGATCCCCTGGAGAAGGGAAAGGCTGCCCACTCCAGTATTCTTGGGCTTTCCTGATGGCTCACTCAGTAAAGAACTCTCCCACAATGCGGGAGACCTGGGTTCGAACCCTGGGTTGGGAAGATCCCCTGGAGAAGGGAATGGTTACCCACTCCAGTATTCTGGCCTGGAGAAATTCATGGATAGAAGAGCCTGGCAGTCTACAGTCCAT
Organism: Madoqua kirkii; assembly: GCA_006408675.1. Lineage (NCBI taxonomy): Eukaryota > Metazoa > Chordata > Mammalia > Artiodactyla > Bovidae > Madoqua > Madoqua kirkii. The sequence continues at coordinate 32,285 of SJYC01016752.1, forward strand.
GGGGTTGCAAAGAGTCAGAAACGACTCAACGACTTTCACTTATGGGCATAGGTATTAAAATATTTATTAGGGACTTCCTTGGAGGTCCAGTGGTTAAGAGTCCATGCTCCCAACGCAGGGCACTCAGGTTCAGTCCCTGGTCACGGAAATAAGATCCTGCATGCTGTGAGGTTGGAAAAAAAAAAAAAGAATATCGTAGGGTTTTTTTTCTTTTTGGTAGTGGAGGGAATAAAACTTGTGAGCCAAGGGAAAACCAGTTCATGGGAATGTGGTTGAATAAATTATAGCTCATCCACACCATGGGAGGTTATCAAGCAAGTCGGAAGAGTGAATTAGGACCTCAGCAGGTAGTCTGGGCAGTTCCCATAAGATACCTTGAATACAAAGGTGTACCTAAAATGATTCTATGTTTATGAAACAGTAACCTTTACTCTCTACTTTTGGTCTATTTATGTATTATGCATTATGTACTCTTAGTCAATGAGTAAGAATAACCTGGTGGGAAAAACTGTAAGATGGTTACCTTGAAGGATGACCAGTATAAGAGAGAATAAGAAAAAAAGAGAGGGTAGTTTGCCCCCAGCAACTGTTGAAAACAGTAAGTCTTCTCTCTAAGCCAGTTTCGTCCAACAGAAATATAAATATGACCCATGTATGTCGTCTTAACCACATTACAAAAAAGTGAAAAAGAAAACAGGCAAAATTTAGTAATTTATTTAGCCAATGTGCCCAAATATTATCAACATGTCACTAATATATATATATCAACATGTCATTGATATACATATGTGCTGCTAACTCACTTCAGTCGTGTCTGACTCTGTGCGACCCCATAGACTGCAGCCCACCAGGCTCCCCCGTCCCTGGGATTCTCCAGGCAAGAACACTGGAGTGGGTTGCCATTTCCTTCTCCAATGCATGACAGTGAAAAGTGAAAGTGAAGTCGCTCAGTTGTGTCTGACTCCTAGTGACCCCATGGACTGCAGCCCACCAGGCGTCTCCGTCCATGGGATTTTCCAGCCAAGAGTACTATGTATGTGTATGTATTTAATATATAGGACTTCCCAGGTGGTTCTAGGGGTAAAGAACCGACCTGCGAACACAGGAGACAAGAGACAGGAGTTCGATCCCTGGGTGGGGAAGATCTGGAGGAGGGCATGGCAACCCACCCCAATATTCTTCCCTGGAGAATCCCATGGACAGAGGAGCCTGGTGGGCTGCAGTCCATGGGGTCGCAAAGAGTCGGACCCAACTCTAGTGACTTGGCACAAAAGTGCACATACATATTTAATATATATAGGGCGTCACTGGTAAAGAATCCGCCTGCCAATGCAGGAGATGCAAGAGACACGAGTTTGATTCCTGAGTCTGAGGGATCCTCTGGAGTAGGAAATGGCAACCTGCTCCAGTATTCTTGCCTGGAAAACTCCATGGACAGAGGAGCCTGGCAAACTACAGTCCGTGGGGTTGCAGAGTCGGACACGACTTCGATAGTGCGCGTGCGCACACGCACACACACACACACACACACACACACACACACACACACACACGTTCTAATTTGGCTACACCGCTCGGCTAGCAGAGTCTTCGTTCCTTGACCAGGGACTGAACCCACATCTGGCAGTGAAAGCACTGAATTCTAATCACTAGACTGCCAGGAAATTTCCATGTCATTGATATTTTAAAAAGCATCAGTGAGGCAAGTGACATTCTTTTTGTCTTATGAAGTCTTCAGAATCCAGTGTGTATTTTACACTTAAATCTCTGTTCAAACTGGTCACATTTCAAAAACTCCACAGTTTCCTGTGGCCGGTGGCCACCATCTCCCCAGCACAGCGCTGAAGACAATCTCTGGGAAGACTTGAGTGGCCCCTAGTGGCAGGCCCGCTTAACTCCACCCTTCCTGGCAATTTGGTCCAAACTCAGAGACAGATCCCTGCCTAGAACCCTCAATGTCTCCCTGCTGCCACCACATCATATCCATACCCTCCAGGTTGAGCTTTCAAGGCCTCTCTCAATCTAGGTCCAGCTTACCCCTCTACACAGGCAATTTCCACTTTTTCCCGCTAGCCTCACTGGACTTGACCATCATTCACTCATCCACTGATTGATCCTCTGAATATTCACCGAAGACCCAGAGGTTATCCTGGCTCATGGGTATCTTCTGAGAGTCAGTGGTGTTTGAGTTTCCTAAACCAACAGTCTTCACTTAACCAATTGCCTCCTTGGGCATCAGTCTTCGAGTTTGATCCTAGTAGGATTACTGATTGTTTGTATGGGTGCTCAATCACTCAGTCATGTCTGCCAGGCTCCTCTGTCCATGGAATTTTTCAGGCAAGAATATGGGAGTCGGTTGCCATTTCCTCCTCCAGGGGATCTTTCTCATCCGGGGATTGAATCCATCTCCTGCACTGGCAGGTGGATTCTTTACCAGTAGTGCCACCTGGGAAGCCTGGGTAGGATTATTGGAGAAACTCAGTATGATAACAAATGTAAAGCTCCTTGCACACAATGGGTGCTTAATAGATGTTGACTGAACTAGTGCCATCCTCCAGGCTTGGGGCAGGGCAAGAAACTGCAAGCAGAGATTCAAACAGCAGCTGGGGTTGGGGTGGATGGGACCACTGGGAGACAGGCGAGGCAAACATCGGAGCCCCAGAGAGGTGAGTGCAGATGGCAGGGCTGGGAGTGGGTACCCCTCTCCCACAGAACTAACCCATACCTGGCCCAGTGGCCCCAGTCTTTGCGGAACCCACTTGCAATCACCCCTTGCATAAAAGCTGCCAATGGCTCCCTGTTGATTTTTTAAAAATATTTTCAAAATCTAAAATTTTATGTTTAATTAAAAATTTTATGATCTTTTATTTTATTATTTATTTATTTGGCTGCATCAGGTCTTGAGGCATGTAGGATCTAGTTCTCCAACCAGGTATCGATCCCAGGGCTCCCACATCGGGAGCATGGAGTCCTAGCCACTGGACTACCAAGGAAGTCCTTAAAATATTTTAAAAATTGTTTTGGGGCTCCCCTGGTGGTCTAGTGATTAAAAATCCACCTGCCAATTCAGGGGACCTGGGTTTGATCCCTTGTCCTGGAAAGAATCCACATGCCAAGAGGCAACTAAGCCCAAGCACCACATCTAGAGAGTAGCTCCTGCCTGCTGCAACTAGAGAAAGCTCTCTCTCCCAGAAATAAGACCAAGCACAGCCAAAAAGAAAGTAAACAAACAGATAAATAAATTAAACATTTAAAATATTTTAATTATTTATTTGGCTGCACCAGGTCTTAGTTGCAGGATTCAGGATTTTTGTAGTGAAATGTAGGATCTTTGGTTGAGGCATGTGGGATCTAGTTCCCTGACCAGGGATTGAACCTGGGCCCCCTGTGTTGGGAGTATGGAGTCTTAGCCACTGGACCACCAGGGGAGTCCCTCCCAGATGATTTTAAATAGCAAGAAAATCCCCACAGATTGCCGGTGCCTGGTGCCTCGCCTCTCACTCATCGTTCCCTTTGTTCCCTGTGCTCCAGTCATGCAACTCACAAGGGCCTTTGCACATGCTGTTCCCTACCATCTGGGACGCTCTCTCTCCCCTGCCCACAGTTTTAATTTCTTATCTGGCCAATCTCTGTCTTGGAGAAGCCTCTCCTGACCTCCAGCCTAAGTCAGGCCCCTGGGGCATCAGTACCTCCTTTCCCCAAGACTAACCACCACCAGAATGTGAGTCCCATGGATCTTTGCTTTGTTTGCCATTGTGTTCCCTCCTTACATAGAATGATGCCTGATATATATACAGCAGGCACTCAATAAATGCTAGAGTGAATAATATCCCCCAGACTCTGATACAAATGCAGGAGGGCAGGGTCTGAGGCTGTTTCTGCTTCCTTCCTGTTCCCCATGCCTAGTATACAGTCGGCAGTCAATAAATGGGTGACACTAGTGGTAAAGAGCCCGCCTGCCAATGCAGGAGATGCAGGAGATGCAGGTTCCATCCCTCGGTTGGGAAAATCCTTTGGAGGAGGGCATGGCAACCCACTCTGGTATTCTTGTCTGGGAAATGCCATAGACAGAGCAGCCTGGTGGGCTACAGTCCGTAAGGTTACACAGAGTTGGACACGACTGAAGCAACTTAGCACACACAGAAATGGAAGATGCCTCAGGCCTGGGTCACCGGGCACCTGTGTCTTGGACCGGTACTTTACTATCAGCTTGATCCTACTTGATTTTCCCAGGAAAATGACCAACAGAGAGATTTTCCTTCCCATTTTGAAGATAAGGGAAGCAAAGTCCAGAGGTTGAGAGGCTGGGCTCCATATGTTGTTCATGCCTCTGGAGCTGATGTTTCTTCTCCATCGGGAAAACTCACTATGGCAGGCTACAGAGAGTGTCCCAAAGATGCTCACATTCTAATTGCCAGGACCTGCGAAAGATGGGAACATCTTTGCAGATGGGGTTAAGCTGAGGATATGGAGATGGGAGGATGCTCCTCCATTACTAGTGGAATCACAAGGGTCCTTAAAAGAGGGAGGCGGGAGGGTCAGAGACAGAGAGAGATTAGAGGATGCTACACGGCTGGCTTTGAAGATGCAGGAAGGGGCCACGGTCCGGGGATGCAGGCAGCTTCCAGAAGATGGAAAAGGCCAGGAAATGGACTCTCTCCACAGTCTCCGGAAGGATCGCAGTCCTGAGGGTGACCTGATGTCAGCCCAGTGAAAGCCATTTTGGATTCTGACCTCCAGAATGGAAAGATAGAAAACTGGTGTTTTTTTTTTTTTCAAGATAACTGTGGCCATAGGAAGCTCGTAAACCCTGCAACCTGAGGGAAAGTTTCCAGCAGATCAGCAGGTAGAAGGCATCTGATGGCGGTACCAAGACCGTTGCCTCCAGTCCAAAGCTCTGTTTCGGACACAACCAGCCCTGTTGGTCCAGCTGTCTGTCTCCCAGTGGCCGGGTCTGCCCTCCCGCATGACAGACAGAGGCCCATCACTTTCAGCAACATCAGAGGTACAGGAAATGCAAGACTTGTGAAGTGAAATCGCAGCCAGCGATTCGTCCTACAGCTGCTTCAACATCCAGACTTCTTTCCTTCAAGAGAGAAAATGAAAACCAAGAAAACAAAACGAATATGATGTCATGTTTCTGGAGCTGCCCTAGGGAACAGTGATGGTGTGGAATCAGACTCACCCAGCCCCACCCATCCAAAGACAGAGGCTGAAGGTAGGGAAGGAATTCTGCTTGGGTGAGCTCAGCAATGAGACTGCGGCCTCCATGTTAAAAAAAAAAAAGTAAAATGCAGATAACAGAAGATTTACCACCCTGTTAGTAGACGCAAACTATCATATAGAGAAGGGATAAACAACAAGGTCTTCCTGTATAGCACAGGGAACTATATTCAATGTCCTGTGATAAACCAGCACGGAAAAGAATATGAAAAAGAATGTATACAAATGTATAATTGAACCACTTTGACGTACAGCAGAAATTAACACAACATTGTAAATCAACTATACTTCAATTAAGTACATTTTAACAATTACCTTCCTAATGATTATTTAAATTAAAAAAATATTTTCCCAGTTTTTTGAGGAATAATTGATAAGTAGAATTGCACTGGTTTAAAGTAGATAGGTGGGGCTTCCCTGGTGGTTCAGTGGTAAAGGATCTGCCTGCCGATAGGGGAGACATGGGTTTAATTCTTGACCCTAGAGGAGGATCCCACATGCTGCGGAACAACTACCAAGCCTGTGCTCTGGAGCTGCAGCTACTGAGCCCATGAGCTGCAGCTACTGAACCTGCACGTCCTGCACGGCCTGTGCTCTGCAACCAGAGGAGCCGCTGCAAAGAGAAGCCTGAGTGCCCCAACCGGAGCTCAGACGCCACCCTCCACAACTGGAGAAGAAAGGCTGCACAGCAGCGGAGACCCAGCACAGCCAAGAATAAACTAAATTAAAAAATAAAGCTATATATAAAAAGTGGACAGCAATGAAAAAAAATGTTTGAAGTGGACAGTGTAGCGATGTGACGTAAATATACATTGTGCAATGACTGCTCAAGCATTATAAGTGTGCAATTATGTGCTATTAAGCACATTCACATTGTTGGGCAACCATCCCATCATCCATCTCCAGTATTTTCCCATCTCCCCAAACTGAAGCTCTGTCCCCATGAAACACTGACTCCTCATCCCTTCCCCCAGCCCCTGGACCCACCGTCTACCTCCTGTCTCTGTGGATCTGACTCCTCTAGGGACCGCCTGTGAGTGGCATCAGACAGTATTTGTCTTTTGTATCTGGCTCTTTCTACTGAGCATCATGTCCTCAAGGTTCACCATGTTGTAGCTGCAGTCAGAATCTCCTCCCTTTTAAAGGCTGAATAATGTTCCATCAAATGAAGCTAAAGAGGGTGGGCGAAAAAGGAACCTACACTGTGGGTGAGAATGTAAATTGGAACAGCCACTGTGGAGAACAGTATGGAGTTTCAGTTAAAAAATTAAAGCTAGACCTACCATATGATCCAGCAATCCCACTCCTGGGCATGTATTCTGACAAAACCCTAATTCAAAATGATACAGGCACCCCAGTGTTCGTTGCAGCACTGTTTATAATAGCCAAGACATGGAAGCAACCTAAATGTCTTCTGACAGATGATTGATTAATAAGATGTGGTACATATAGGCAACAGAATACTACTCAGCCATAAAAAGAGTGAAATAGAGCCATCAGGAGCAACACGGATGGACCTAAGTGAAGTAAGCCAGACAGTAAGAGAAATATTGTGTGACATTACTTATATGCAGAATCTAAAAAATAAGATACAAGTGAGCTTATTTGCAACCTAGAGATAGATTCACAGACATAGTAAATAGACTTCTGGTTAACCAAAGGAGAAAGCAGGAGAAGGGTATAAATTAGGAGTTTGGGATTAACATATACACACTGCTACATATAAAATAGATAACCAATAGGAACCTACTGTATAGCACAAGGAACTACACTCAAGGAATAACCTCTAATGGAAGAGAATGTACATTTGTGTATATATGTATACATATGCATATATAACTGCATCACTGTGCTATACACAAAACTAGCATGACATTGTAAATTAACTATATTTCAATAAAATTTTTGAAAGATTATATACATATAGTAGAACCACTGTATTGTACACCTGAAACTAACACAATACTGTGAACAAACTGTACTTCAATTCAGTGTTATGTGGCAGCTGGGATGGGAGGAGAGTTTGGGAAGAATGGGTACATGTATATTTATGTCTAGTCCCTTCCCTGTTCAGCTAAACAGTCACAACATTGTTAATCGGCTACACCCCAATACAAAATTAAAAAAAAATTTTTAAGTAAATAAATAAATTCAAGAGTGTTCCCTGGTGGTCCAGTGGCTAAGACTCCGCACTCCTAATTCAGGGGGCGCAGGTTCCATCCCTGGTCAGGGAACTAGATTCCACATATTGCAACTAAAGATCTTGTGGGCTGCAATTAAGGCTCAGAGAAGCCAAACAAATGAAGTAAAAATAAACTCTAGGAAAGTTTAAAAAAATAAAAAATAGATTTTATCCTAGTCCCCCAAATAAATAAAAAGTGATAAAAATGATAATCATTAAGAGGTACTTCTTGGTTTACAAGTAAAACAAATGTTTACAAAGAGGAGAAAGTAAGGACGAAAAATGTATCTGGGGGCCAGCATTTGTGTTCATTGTTGAAGAACAAAGAATATATGTGTACGTATCAAAGACAAGGGTTTCTGCTGTTTCCCTCTGCTCAGCAGACTGAGGTTTGCAGCTCTGTGATTCAAATCTGCCTGTGTTCTTTAGGGCTCTGGGGACGGGGTGAGTGACTTGGGGATTCTGTGCCTCCATTTCAGGTCAGTTCAGTTCATTTCAGTCGCTCAGTCATGTCCAACTCTTTGCGATGAATTGCAGCACACCAGGCCTCCCTGTCCATCACAAACTCTGGGAGTTCACTCAAACTCATGTCCATCGAGCTGGTGATGACATCCAGCCATCTCATCCTCTGTTGTTCCCTTCTCCTCCTACCCCCAATCCCTCTTGGCACACGCTGCCAGCCCTGTGTCCCTCCTTCCCTTAGACTCATGTTACTGGCATCTGCGAGTCTTCTAGGCCTGGACATATAAGCTGAGTTCTGTCTGCAAGAGGGCAGTCCAGGACAGTACTGAAAGTCATGGGGTTGGGGAGGGGGCAATGTGGGGAGAAAGAATAGAGCTAAAGTGACTCAGACACTGCACAGTGACCCTCCAGGATGACAACAGTGTGGGGTGCTCAGCGGAGCATGAATGCTGTGGCCATATGACAGGGACAGTGGACAACGAACAGAAACAGGGGATGATGCAGACAGTGTGATGGCAACAGGTGCCCTTGAGGAGGCAGTGTGACAGCAACAGGTGCCAGTGTAACAAGTCAACACCAAAGGGCTTGGTGTGATGTTGGGTGGGTGGCCGCTTTACAGTGATAAGGGACAGCAAGGAGAGCGATGGACCAGAGACTGGTGACAAGATAGAGACAACACAGGACCTTTGCCGTCTCCTTATTCAGAGGACTAAGATGACCTTTCCCTGGGTCTGGGACATGCCCCCTTCACAGGGCAGATAGAACGACAAAATTTCAAGACACAGGATCTCCATTCTCCCAGGCACCTGGCTGCAAGGTGGGGGCATAAGCACCCCCCACCACAGTCCTCCAGCCAAGTGACTTTGGCCCCAACTCTGACAGATGCTGGCATCAAAAGTGGGCCCCCCTTGAAGGATGGGGGAAAGGATAATTAGAGAGTTTGAACAGGCATGTGCACACTGCCATATTCAAAATGGACAACCAGGACTTCCCTGGTGGCTGACTCTGCTCTCCCAACGCAGCGGGCCAGGTTCAATCCCTGGTCAGGGAACTAGATCCCACATGCTGCAACAGAGATCAGAGATCCTGTGTGCTGCAACTAAGACCCAATGCAGCCAAATAAATAAATATTTTTAAAAAATTTTTAAAGGAAAAAATAAATAATCAACAAGGACTTACTGTATAGCACACGGAACTGGTGGCACTACTGGTAAAGAACCCACCTGCCAGCAGACATAAGAGATTCGGATTTCTCCCAGGCACCTGGCTGCAAGGTGGGGGCATAAGCACCCCCCACCACAGTCCTCCAGCCAAGTGACTTTGGCCCCAACTCTGACAGATGCTGGCATCAAAAGTGGGCCCCCCTTGAAGGATGGGGGAAAGGATAATTAGAGAGTTTGAACAGGCATGTGCACACTGCCATATTCAAAATGGACAACCAGGACTTCCCTGGTGGCTGACTCTGCTCTCCCAACGCAGCGGGCCAGGTTCAATCCCTGGTCAGGGAACTAGATCCCACATGCTGCAACAGAGATCAGAGATCCTGTGTGCTGCAACTAAGACCCAATGCAGCCAAATAAATAAATATTTTTAAAAAATTTTTAAAGGAAAAAATAAATAATCAACAAGGACTTACTGTATAGCACACGGAACTGGTGGCACTACTGGTAAAGAACCCACCTGCCAGCAGACATAAGAGATTCGGATTCGATCCCTGGGTCAGGAAGATCCCCTGGAGCAGGAAATGGCAACCCACTCCAGTATTCTTGCCTGGAGAATCCCTTAGACAGAGGAGTCTGGCGGACTACAGTCCACAGGGTTGCAAAGAGTTGGACACGACTGAACTAACTTAGCATGCATGCACAGGGAACTCTGCTCAATATCATGCAGCAGCCTGGATGGGACAGGAGAATGGATACCTGTATATGTGTGGCTGAGTCCCTTTGCTGTCCACCTGAAACTATCATGACACTGTTCATAGGCTATACTCCAAATAAAGTTTAAAAAAATCCTTTTTTTATTAAGTGGGCTCCCCTGGGTTCTGTCTTGCTGAGGTTGGCTTCAGTTTGGTTTCCAGAGTCCAGGATTGCCAAGCACCATCTGAGCTGGAGCAGAGAAGGAATGGATGGTGTTTCAGTAGGACCAGATCTCTGGGTGGTTTGGGGGTGCCTCCGCTGGGTGCAGGACCCAAGCGTGGGTCTCCAGCCTCCGCAGAGATCCTGTACTCCACCAAGCACCCTTTCTGCCAAGACTGATTTCTGTGGCTTGCTCTTTAAGAATCCTGACACTCTGGGTGATGGTGTTTGTGGGTGACAATGTCAAGGCAATAAGGGAAAGGTATAACGGTGACAGGAGGCCACACAAACGTCCCAGGCAGGGGAGCAAACCAGAAAACAGCAAGATGTCGGCTGGATGGGAGACAAGGGGGTGACGGCAGAGGGGGATGCTGACGGGTCACCGTGTAATAGGAATCTGGCCGTCAGTCAGTGTTGACGGGGAAACCGTGACTCTCTCTGCCCTTATGGCAGTGTTGGGGGTGGCACTGGTGAGCTTGGGGAAAGTAAGAGCACCCACGTGGCTTCATGACGGTGTAAGGTAGTGAGGGACCCCGTCGGTAAGGGGCAGGCATGCAACAGACTCAGGCAGTGGAAGGCAAGAGGGCACACCAGCAGGGAGGAGGATCCAATGGCAGCAACACCCCCTGCTGTCACCGTCACTTCCACGGGTCACTAAGACGTCCAACAGCCCACACCGCCTCTGTCGCGCCACACCTGACGGGTTGCTCCTCCCCTGGTTTCCAGAGAGCAGGTGGCGAGAAATTTTTTGAATTATTTATTTATTTTTGATTGCACTGAGTCTTTGTTGCTACAAGCAGGCTTCCTCTAGTTGTGGCGAGCGGGGGCTACGCTTCAGCTGTGGTGCTGGGGCTTCTTATTGCTGTGACTTTCTCACGTGGTGGAGCTCTAGGCACGCAGGCTTCCGGACTTGTGTGGCACGGGCTTAGTTGCTCCGCAGCGTGTGGGATCTTCCTAGACCAGGGGTCGGACCTGTGTCCCCTGCAGTGGCAGGCAGATTCTTATCTACTGCGTTACCAGGGAAGTCCAGGTAGGGAGACTTCCAGAAGGAATGGCTGCCTGATGCATCAGCCTTCCTCGGGGCTTAGCCATGGAGGTACTGGTCATGCGTGTCCCCAATGTGGGACTGTCCCTCCTCACCTTCCAAACATAGGCTGGGCTGTTTCTGGGGCAGCAGGAGCCTAGCCCAGTGCCCGTGTAAGACACATTTGGTGGCTGAAGAACAGACCAGGGTGGACCTTGGCAAAGGAGCCTAAGAAAGGGAGACAGAGGCGTTCCATGAAAGCTGAGTCATCCACGGCAGTCCCTGACCCTTCCCACACTGGAATCCCACACTGGAATCCCACACCTCTGTCAACTTGATCTTGGGGTTCCTTCTCTAGCCACTCTCCCCACATCCTACCATCCTGCCTGACTCTCCTCACAGAGCCCACGAACTCTGTTTCCTCAGCCAGGATGCCCTCAATCTTGTCCCCAAAGTTTCCCTCTGCCTCATGCTCCTCCAGCTCAGCCCCGGAGCTCTCACTGGCCCCCAGACCAGTTCTAGTTCTCCCCACAGAGAACCTTCTAGAGTGACTCCTCTTCCTGGGAGCCCGTTAGAGCTCACCTCAGGGGTGGGGCATACCCCCTCTTGTCCATTTTCTGCTGAGCAAGCTCCTGGCCCCTGCTCACCCCTCCAGCTTCCATTTGTTCTCTGTCCCTTTCTCCCCTCCCTGAAAGCTCCAGTCTCACTCAGTTCCCACACCTTCCATAAGCTCCTTTGGGCATTTGCCTGTCCCTCTCTCCACTTTTCACAGGTGTTCCTTTCCACTAAAGACTGATGCTAAAGCTGAAGCTCCAATCCTTTGGCCACCTGATATGAAGAGCCGACTCATTGGAAAAGATCCTGATGCTGGGAAAGATTGAAGGCAGGAGGAGGAGAGGATGACAGAGGATGAGATGGTTGGATAGCATCACTGACTTAATGGACATGAATTTGAGCAAACTCCAGGAGATAATGGAGGGCAGTGAGTCAACATTACTTTGCCAACAAAGGTCTGTCGAGTCAAAGTTATGGTTTTTCCAGCAGTCGTGTATGGATGTGAGAGTTGGACTGTAAAGAAAGCTCTGAGTGCCAAAGAATTGCTGCTTTTGAACTGTGGTGTTGGAGAAGACTCTTGAGAGTCCCTTGGACTGCAAGGAGATCCAACCAGTCCATCCTAAAGAAAATCAGCCCCGAATATTCATTGGAAGGACTGATGCTGAAGCTGAAACTCCAATATTTGGCCATGTGATACGAAGAACTGACTCATTTGAAAAGACCCCGATGCTGGATCGATTGAAGGCAAGAGCAGAAGGGGGAGATAGAAGATGAGTGGTTGGATGGCATCACCAACTCAATGGACATGATTTTGAGCAAACTCTGGGAGATGGTGAAGGACAGGGAAGATTGGAGTGCTGCAGTCCATGGGGTCACAAAGAGTCAGACATGACTTAGTGACTCAACAACAACAGCAACAATTGAGCCTTTAAGACTCCCATTCCCAGGCAGAATGCGTCTTTCTTTCCTGCCCTCCTAGAGTCCTTCTCTCTGGTCCAAGAGTATCATAGAGTCAGGTCTGTCTCTTGGGACCCATATTTGGAGATTATAAGAGTTCTCTCTCTCCTAGAGTTTTTTGGTGATGAAATGAGATTATGTGTGGGACTTCTCTGGTGGTCCAGTGATTAAGAATTTGCCTTTGAATGCAGAGGACTTGGGTTCCATCCCTGGTCAGGGAACTAAGATCTCACATGCTTTGGAGCAACTAAGCCCTCAAGGCCAGCAACTAGAGTCTATGCATTGCAAAGGAAGATTCTACATGAGACAAGAAGATCCTGAGTGCCCCAACTAAGACCTGATGTAGCCAAATAAATAAATAAGATATGTATGAAACTCTTAACATCATGCCTAGTCTATAAGCACCTGCTAAATATTACCTCAAATGGTTATTTGCTATTTATTTTTTACATTCCAGAAGTGTTATGATGGAGGCACGATCAGCATAATCAGCTTCGGGAATTCAATAGGGTAAACGAATTATTTCCACGTGGGCAGGGGATTTCTGAACTGGGCTTTGCCAGATGCATAGGAGTTTGCTGAGGGGACTAACAGCCTCAGGTCCAACAGCTTCTGATTAATCCCCATATCAAGGATCGAAGGTGGTGTCTGTTCTCAGAGGTGGGAAAGCAGTGGGGAAAGCTAGAAATTTTTGTTTGGGATCTGAGTTCCAGCTAGGGAGCAGAAATTCTGAAATTCAACTTCTGTGACAGAAGTTGAAGGAGAAGCTGAGGCTCAGAAGGGCTAGATCTTTGGACTCTTTAAACTCTTCGTTTTGAGAATCAGATTAAAAAAAAAAAATGCGGACCTCCTTCCCAGAAAACGCATCTCTGGCCAGCGTTTTGCCTTACATTGTTAGGGGCTTCCGGAGCTTAGTCTAGTTAAGAATCCAGGCTCCAGGCAGCCAGGTAAGATTCCCCAGTCGCCCTAGGAATTCTCCAGGCTCGAGGGAGAAGGCAGCGGCTCGGGGAGAACACGGGAAAGAGCCTCCAGGTGAGTCCTGGGACCTTTCAGGCTGGATCTCTTCCAGGCCACACCAAATCACAGCCTCATCTTAGGGCCACAGCCAGCTCAATTTCTACCCCAAAACGCGGTCCCCACAGCCTCTGGGTCTGTACTCCCGCCCCATCCCATTTCTTCAGCCCCTCGGAGTTTCACCCAGAGCCCCAAGCCCTCCTCCAGCTCCAGTCCCTCCCCGAGGCCCGGGACCTGAGCCTCTGGCCCCCCGCCCCGGGAGTTTCAGAGGTGCACACGCGCCCTCCCCCAGCTCCTCCCGCCCTCGGACCACCCCCCCACCACCCAGAGTGGCAGCTCTGGGCTGGGAACTCAGCG